>ML101699.1:0-131586 GCA_003697995.1 Taxidea taxus jeffersonii
CCCCCCCCCCCCGCTTGTGCTCATTCTCTGTCAAATAAATAAATAAAATCTTTGGCAAAAAAAGAAAGAAAAGATGACAGAACTGTGAATGGTTTAAACTTTCTAGTAATAGGCAAACTCAGACTGGGTTAAAAAACAAAAACAAGAACAATCTAGGGGCGCCTCGGTGGTTCAGTCAGTTAAAGGTCTGACTCTTGGTTCTGGCTCAGGTCATGATCTCAGGGTCCTGAGATCAAGCCCCATATTGGGTTCCACACTCAGCACAGAGTCTGCTTGTCCCTCTCCCTCTGCTCCCCCCCAGAATAAATAAAATCTTTACAAACAAACAAACAACAAGCTAGCTTTGTAATATTTAAGAGATATATATGCCTAAAGCATTAAAGGTCAGAAAAAAACTGACAACTAAGGCATGGAAAACACTGATAGAAATATGAAGAAATTAAGATAAATTTGTCTTTGTAATGGACAATCTCAAGACCTTCTCTCAAGTATTGTAAAGTCAAGCAAACCAAAAACTCATTAAGGTCGAGATTTGACAACATAACCATAGAGTTATATCTACTCAATGCAAAATTCTGAATCCAACAATTACAGCCCACTTTCTTTCAAAATCCAATGGAAGAAGTGCAAAATTAATGTCTTAACAATTTTCAAAAAATATGTATTACAAAGATCACACTGAATGCAATCACGTCAAGAATATATAATAAAAGAGCAAAAGACAGAAACAAATCCTCCATATACTGTAAATTAAAAACACTTTCAAAAAGCTCATGGGTCAAAGATGAAGATCATAATAGGAATTAAAGATACTCTGGGGACGCCTGGGTGGCTCAGTTGGTTAAGCAGCTGCCTTCGGCTCAGGTCATGATCCCAACATCCTGGGATTGAGTCCCACATCGGGCTCCTTGCTCGGCAGGGAGCCTGCTTCTCCCTCTGCCTCTACCTGCCACTCTGTCTGCCTGTGCTCACTCCCGCTCTCTCTGACAAATAAATAAAATCTTAAAAAAAAAAAAAGATACTATGATTGATAATGAAAACATTATATATCAAAATTTGTGATATGCAACAGAAGTGGCACCTCAAGAGAAACTTACAGCTTAAATGTTTACAACTGAAAAGACAAACAGAGATAAATTAATAATTAAAAACATAGGTGGATATATTAAAAATAAGAACAGGAACCAAAGAAACAGAAAACCAAGACATCAAAGGAGAATCAATAAAGCCAGAATTACTGTTAAGTCTTTGAACACATTAGCAAAATAAACTTCTGGTGACAGACTAATTCAAGACAAAAAGAGAAATAGCATGAATACAGTGAGGTCGGTAGGCTAATAAAAGTAGAGACCAGAGAGATGAAAAAACACTAACTCATGCCAATACATGTATACATATTTAGATTTTTAAAAACATGTTACAAAGCTGTAAAACACAAAGCTTTAAAAACATGTCACAAAACTGTAAAACAGTAAGTACAGTAATTGCTATTTGCAGAATGTCACTCTGCATTTGGCAAATAAACCAATTCACTAAGTCCTCATGAGATGTACTTGATACCATTTCAAATTTTTAACCTTTTACTTTAAAACAAAACAGTAATATAAAGAACCACACAAAACAAACAGTAGCTTAATGAATGTTATAAGGCAAAACATCCTTACAGCCACCATTCAGGTCTAGAAAATAGAACTGTGCCGCCCACCCCAGAAACTGTTCCAGATACGCTCCATCTCGATCAGTCCTCTCCTAAAGTAACCATTTATGCCTCTTATAGTAACCTAAAAATTTCTTTGTGGCACACAAGTATGCATCTCTAGACACTACACTTTAACCATGCTTGTCTTCTAATGTAGAATTCTCAGGCTATTTGACCTATATGGCATTCCAGATACTGTTCTTCGCCTGTTGCACATTCATGTGACAAGCAATATATTCCTCTGGCCTCTGTACTTCCTGCAAGCTGACTGCCAGATCAGAGCCCTGATCACCCAGGTTCAAATCCTCTGGCAAGAAGACTATGGTAGTTTGGGGTTCTTTGGTGCAAAAACGGTGATTTTATTAAAGCACAGGGACAGGACCTGTGGGCAGAAAGAGCTGCTGCCAAGACTGAGGTAGTTTTATTCTTCCATCTGGAGGCATGAAATGACTGTTTCTCACTTTTTTAGTAGCCATTAATCATCAGTGCCTAGATTAATTCACTGAGTTGAGGGGGAAAAAAACCCAACAAGCTATAATTCTATCATTCTGTTTTCACTTATTAGCTGAAGGAATTTTGAAAAAAAAAAAAAATGCTTTTTCTAGGGGTACCTGACTGGCTCAATCTGAAGAATGCAACTCTTGATCTCAGGGTCATGAGTTCAAGCTCCACTTTGGGCACAGTTTATTTAAAAAAACAAAACAAAACAAAACCTTCCTCACTGACTATATAAAGGATTATAAATGTCTACTTTTGGTTGCAGCTGTTCAACTCTGGATATAGTACAAAAGCAGTCACAGACAATATATACACGAATGGGCAAGGGTTGGTCCAATAAAACTGTATTCACAAAAGCAGATGTTAACTCCTATACTATTTGACTATACAGGGACACCATTCTTTAACATAAAAACAGCATAAATGCTCAATAATTTATCCAGTTTTCAAGACAATGAATTAGTATCTATTATCCTCCAGAAGGTGACCAATTAAAGATCTACTTTTAAATATGAAACCATGGGGCCTCACTTGGTCAATCATCTGCCTTCAGCTCAAGGCATAATCCCAGAGTCCTGGGATCAAGTCCCACATCAGGCTCTCTGCTTAGCAGGGAGTCTGCTTCTCCCTCTACCCCTCCTTCTGCTCGTGCTCTCTCTCTCTAAAATACATAAAATATATTAAAAAACATATATGAAATCATGGATTTAAGCCTGCTTGATGGACTTCAATACACTGCGATTCTTACCCTTACTGAAGCTCAAATGCTTTCTAGTTGCTCTTTACAAAATACAAATTGGCCCATTTACACTTTCTAGTTAATGTATTTGGCTGTTTTGGAATTTTCCTGTTCTCAGGTCCATTATTTATTGGATTTGCACATAATGCTGCATGGCAAAATGCACAAGGATTTTTTTTTTTTAAAGAGAGAATGAAGGGACACACAGAATGGAATCATTAAGGCCTCATGAAACAGATTTGACATGAACCTGAAACAGTTTCAAGAACATAGTTAAGAAGGAATGAAAAAATGTGAGTCAGAAATAACATGACAAGCATTCAGTTTTGGCGGAGTTTTTAAAAATTTAGATCTCAACAGAAAAGAAACAGATGTAAACTAGGCCCAACTGATGGCATCAGTCCCAGATAATGCATGAGGTGGAAACATCATAATGCTCTAAAGAAAAAATCACATGATTAAAACACACTTTGATAGGAAAAGTGTTTGTACTGGAAATGGGGTTAGTGGGGGTTGAGAGAAAGGAAGCAGAAAGATCAGCTGGAGGCTAACTGCAGTTTACCAGCAACAAAAGAATAAAGTAGGGCCACTGGGACAACTGGCCAGGTCAAAGAAAGGATGCTAAGAAGTGTCCCAGTTTAGGAGAACAGGGGTACAATTAACAAAAAGAAGGAAAAAATGCAGATATCTATGTATCTCTAAGTAGAAACTTCCTCAGGACCAGCAAAACACTGATAATTATTAAGCCTAGATAACCGGGTTCATGGGAATTCATCGCACTATTCTTCCCACTTTTAAGAACATTAAAAATTGGGGGCACCTGGGTGGCTCAGTCATTAAGCGTCTGCCTTCGGCTCAGGTCATGATCCCAGGGTCCTGGGATCAAGCCCCACATCGGGCTCCCTGCTCTGCAGGAAGCCTGCTTCTCCCTCTCCCACCCCCCTTGCTTGTGTTCCCTCTCTCACTGTGTCTCTGTCAAATGAATAAATAAAATCTTTAAAATAAATAAATAAAAAAAAAAAAAAAAAAAGAACATTAAAAATTTCTGGGGCGCCTGGATGGCTCAGTGGGTTAAGCCTCTAAGCCTTCGGCCCAGGTCATGATCTCAGGGTCCTGGGATGGAGCCCTGCATCAGGCTCTCTGCTCAACAGGGAGCCTACCTCCCCCCCTTCTCTGCCTGCCTCTCTGCCTACTTATGATCTATCTCTGTCAAATAAATATATAAATTCTTCAAAAAAAATTAAAATTTCTATAAGAAGAAGACTTAAGATCCTAAAATGTGCAGGCTTAGACTTTCCTCACGGTCCCTTCTCATTCTCTCTTTGGGCCTAAAGAGCCCTTTTCTCGCAGAACTAACATTTCATAAACACCCACTGGCAAATCTTTAATGCCTCATGAAAAAAAAATGTAATGATAGAGAATGACTTATCATTTAAATTATTACCTTGGCTCTTTTCTATATTATCTCCCTTTGTTTCCTCTTCTTTAATGGGGGTACTTATTCTGGGGGTCCTGCTTTGCCCCTGGACCATTTCTGCCAGCAATTCTTCTTGAGAAGTTCGAGTTCTGGGAGCAACTGGAAGTGTCTGTTTCTGTGAGACTTTTTAAAAGGAAAAAAGATGGGAAATGTAGATGCAGTAATACATCAAAACTGAGCAGTGAATATGTCCTACTAAACATAAATGCCTCCTTGGGTTTAGAACAAATGAAAAATCTGAAACAGTTCACAGGTAACACCTTTTTTTCTCACAATATTCGAGAGAGATATATACCTGACTTCATCTATACATTTTAAACCACATGCCATAAATATATTGCCAGACATAGTATTCATTTTTAACCAAACGTAATTAAATTTTTGCTTTATGATCACATAACAATTTCAAATTATAATTCACATACTACAGGTCAAAAATGAACATCAATGTTATTTCTCAAAAATACATGGGCAATCTCCCACTATTATAAAAACAGGGGAGCGATGGGTGGCTTAGTCAGTTAAGCATCTGACTCAATTTTGGCTCAGGTCATGATCCCAGGGTCCTGGGATCAAGCCCTACATAAGGGTCTTTGCTCAGCGGAGAGCTTGTTTCTCCCACAGCCCTCACTCTCCCTGCTCATGCTCTCTAATGAAATTACAAAAAAAAAAAAAAAAATCCAAACAACACTCAATATTGTAGAAAGGCAAAGAAATGAAATGTATATAGGTTAGGTCTAGTTTTGGCCTTAGCCTGGTATTCCTTATATGCCAAAGCTGTTTATGTTCAAGGTTAAGCTAGAAATGAGAAAAGGACAGATACCTATGAGGTTCAAAAGCTGATAACTTACAATCTACTTCACTTTGGGAAAGGGTGACAAAGAGAGAAACAAAAGAAAAAAATGGCAGAAAAGTGCTAAACGAACGGTCATCAAATCCACAGCAAAAATAAAACAAAAATTTTTAGAGTGGGCAAGCATCAGTTTTTATTAATTGAAAGTTTTACACACCAGCTTCAGCACATAGGGCAGAACACAGAATTTATGACAATATTATGACCCATCATTATTTTGCATTTCGGAACAAGTTTTCTGTAAGGTCAGACTATATGTGAATTACCTCCTTCCCTTATCCTTTAAAAACATGCAATACCTTTATATTTTCTCATAAAATAATTCAGTACTTCTACTAGGACTGGGGCAGAAACATCACAAATGAGTCAATTCTCTGCCTTATATTCCATTACTGGGTTCTACTGAAAAAAAAAAGCCAATCTGCTCATGCATTAGCCAAATTTGTCTAACTCTGACCTCTTAATATCCGATTGAGCCCCCTTTTACAGATCATAAATTCCTATCAAATGTTGACTCCAATGACATGAATATGAAAGTCCCACCTTTATCAAAACTCTCTATAAAAATTTTATTAAATATTTCACACACATTAAGAAGGGAATAAAAGGCACTAAACAGCTGATCAAAGAACTAAATTACACTGACAACTGGAAGTTTCTCAAAGTGATCTGTGAAAACCATTCTTCTCTGAAACTCTTCTTGGTCCTGACATCTGGCAAGTGTCTTTATTATACAACTTGGGAAGCAATCAATGCTAGCTTCAAGAGTCAAAGAAAACTCACTTAATGTAAACATAATACATTTTAAATTACCTGTAGAATAGTTAGTTGTTTTTGTTACAGATTCTTGAGCTTCAGAAATAGCCTTCAAAATTAGGTTCTTGTTAGCTTGTTTAGAAGGTGGAAGTGAAGGTCTAAAAAAAAGTTAAAAGTATACTGATTAAATTTTAGATTTGAGTTCTTTACATGCTAGCCATCCGTTAGACCTTTACTACAGTCTTCCCTTAGATTTTGTATAGACTAGCTATAATTTTTAAGAAATGTCAACTAGACTGGAACATTTTAAACTTTTTAAATAATGAATCTGGATCACCCCTCAACCCCCCACCATATTACAGTTTTTATTCTCTGCAATCTTCTCCAATTTTAAGCAATTTCTCTTTCATTAATCTGTTTCTCAAAAACCAACAGAAAAGTCTTACGTGCTATTAAAATTTTATTTTCATGATATCCTCTTCAAGAAACCCAGGAGATCCATCAGGCAATTAAAGATTAATTTACAGACAATAGTCAAGGTACCTCCTTTCAGGCTTTGCTGGCACTGACACACTGCTGGAGATGCTTCCTGTACGAGACCCACAATCATCATCTTCCTCTTCCTCTTCTCCATCATGATTGAATTTTTTTACTTTAACAACTGAACTTACCACAGGCAACTTTCTCTTCCGAAAGTTTTCTTCCTGCAATCAGATAAATTTACGCTTACCTAGTCTCAGAAAAAAAAACAAAGTTCTATCACAGTGTTTTGTTTTGTTTTTTTCCTCAAGAAAAAGCCAATCCTATTGAGAATTCACAAGCTACTTCCTGGTTTCTTATAAAAATATAAATATTATCCTAAGAGCCAATCATTTGCTGTAACAAAAAATAACGCTTTATATTCATCTATGAACAGCAGGATATAGCACTGTTGAGGAAACTAATAAAATGGAATTACTTCATTGTTTCTAAGTAACTGCCGTGGAAAATCTAAAATTGACCTAAAATTCCCCCAAAACTGTAAGATAAGATTATAGCTATCTCAAATACTGGCATCCCAGGAAAGTAAACAAGATGTAAACTATCTGTAGAAGCCAATCGTGGAGAGTAAAATCTGGTGTACTATGTTAAGTAGCACAGAAATCAGTTTAAAGTAAACTTGCAATATTTGTTTAGTTATTTCACATATACTCAGTACTAAGAAATACCAATTTTCAGTCTAAGAAACCAGAATTTAAAAGTATATGCAGGGGCGCCTGGCCAGATCAGTTAGCAGAGCATGTGATTCTTAATCTCAGGGTTTTGAGTTCAAGCCCCATGATGGGAATGCAGCCTAACTTAAAAAAATAAAAGAACTTTTAAAATGTAACAACAAAAAAAGTATATACAAACCTCAATACTCATTTTTTCTGAGTTGTTTCTGAAAAAGGGACTGTAAGTCTCTTCTAAACTGTTAAGCACTTCCGGTTCACACAAACGTCCTGTTTCATATACCCGGCTATTCTGTATATCAGATTGCTTGGCAGCATGAATACTGTTTTGCTGCTGCTGAAATTGCAACCTGTTTAAATGAGCACCACTATCTGCATTTCGACTTGCAGGTGGTCGATAAATTTCAATAGAAGGGCGAGAAGAACCATATGTAAGCGTCACTGTAGGTTTTTTCTGAGATAAGGGATTCTCCTGCACAAAATTGAGGTCTTCATCAATGAGATCATCTGGTTCTGGTTTAATATCAATCACATCTTCAGAGGGTGCTGGCTCCCTCAGAGGCTTCACTGTTGACATTAATCGGGTTGCAGCTCCATCATCATAAGTCTGTCTATTTTTAAAAACACATACACACAAAATTATAACCAACTTAGAGCAGTAACTTCAAATACTTAAATTTTAATGAAAAAGTTTACTCTTTACGTACTCCATTAAAAACTACTTCTTTTTTTAAAGATTTTATTTATTTGACAGAACACAAGTAGGCAGAGCAGCAGGCAGAGGAAGAGGGAGAAGCAGGCTCTCTGCTGAGCAGGGAGCCTAATGTGGGTGGGGCTTGATCCCAGAACCCCTGGCATCATGACCTGAGCCAAAGGCAGCTGCTTAACCAACTAAGCCACCCAGGCATCCCTAAAAGTATTTTTTTTTTTTGAAAACTTTACATATTTAAGGTAAAAGACAATCATATATAGGTCTTAATCATTACCTTATTAAAAAAAAAATTGCTCACAACCACCTCAGTATTTCCAAAAATTTCTGAGAAAACTTGAAAGATCTAAAAACTAATGTCAAGGTCACATACACATACCCACCTACCCACAGCAGGTCTACACAGGACTCTTACCTGACAGTAGTGGTTTTCTGCTCTTGTGAACCAGTAGAAACCCTAGAATCTCTTTTTTCAGGTCTAGTGCTAGCAACTGCAAGAGGTGGCACTGCAGCTTCATGCCTTCTCTCATCTCCCCGACTGAAACAGCTCTTGTTTGAAGACACATTATTGTCAAAGATGTTAGTATCAGAAGACTTAAGACTGGAAGGGTCTGGAAAGAGAAACATATGGTCCTTTTAAGCTGTTTTTATTACTTTACTTTGAACCTTTCCCCTGTTCATCACCAATTTAAAAACAGTATGTGTTCTTCCACAACGTTTCTAATGGCTGAACGTTACTCCACAGTCAGTCAGTATAATAATTACTTCAATTTACTATTACTGAATATCTCAGTAATTTTCCATTATAAAACATTAAAGCATCCTTGGGGCACCTGGGCAGCTCAGTCAGTTGAGCAACCGAGTAGTGATTTCAGCTCAGGTCTTGATCTCATGGGCAGTGGGATTGAGCCCTATGTCAGACTCTGTGCTTATTAGCAGAGTCTGCTTGAGATCCTCTCTCTCCCTCTGCACTCCCCCACATTCTCATGCATGCACACTCTCTCTTTTTCAAATGAATAAATTTTTAAAACTAAATAAATTAGGGGTGCCTGGGTGGCTCAGTTGGTTAAGCATCTGCCTTCAGCTCAGGTCATGATCCCAAGGTCCTGGAGTCCATCCCCGCATCTGGCTTCTTGCTCACTGGGGAGCCTGCTTCTCCCTCTACTTGTGTGCTCTCTCTGTCCAATAAATATATAAAACCTTTAAAAAAAAGTAAATAAACCAATAAAATAAAAAAAATCCTTGAAGCTGAAACACTGCACAAATTCACAATTCTTTCCTTAATTTTCCTTCCCTTGTTAAATTATCTTTAAATTATGTTCAATTTATTGCTCTTGAATTCACCGTTCATGTGCCTCCTAAGAAAATCCCAAGAAACTATTATTTTCAAATTTATGGAATTTTTTCCAAAGCAGCATTAAATGCTTTAGAAAGTAAACATTAGGAGCACCTGGGTGCCTCAGTCGGTTAACCGTCTCCTTTCGGCTCAAGTCACAATCTGAGTCCTGGGATCGACCCCCCCTCCCCCCATCTCCCTCTCCCCACTCCCTGCTCATGCTCTCACTCTCTCTCAAATAAATAAGATCTTAAAAAAAAAAAAAAAACCCACACAAAAAAATGCTATAGTAAATTCCAAAAAAAATTTTTTAAAGATTTTTATTTATTTATTTGACAGAGAGAGACACAGTGAGAGAGGGAGTGGGAAAGGGAGAAGCAAGCTTCCCACCGAGCAGGGAGCTCGATGTGGGCTCAATCCCAGGACCGTGGGATCATGACCTGAGCCAAAGGCAGACACTTAATGACTAAGCCACCCAGGTGCCCCAGTAAATTCCAAATGTTTTAATGAATCTTACCAGTTGTAACAGAGCGAAGTTTATCTAACACACCATGAAGCCTAAAAGAAAGAAAAAATATTAAAACTTCCTTTAATCAAGAAAAGATTTTATTTCAACTATCACTTGAAATTTGATGACATTAGACTCTACCTTCAGATATAAATAATGATAAATGGTACTAAAAAGTATTTAATGGACAAATAGTATCAAAGTTAAAGAAATGCCACATTTTTTAAAAAGGCTTATATGAGTACTATAGAAATAAATTAAAAAATCATATTTTTTCATCATCGTTTTGAATATCTATCTTCTGTACAAATAAGGGAAAAGATATTATTTAACCACTCTTCATCTACAAAGAATGTAATTTTGTTTTAAAGACTCCATGCAGCTTAAGATAAAAGACGAAGTAACACAAATATGTAATATAGCTTATTGTTACAATTCCCTATGCAGAGTTTATCTATTTATATGGTTTCTGAAACAGCTTAATTCTGAGAAGTAAAAAACTTGAAAATAGTATCAAAACATACCACCTCATTACTAATGCTGTAAACAAGCACAGGTTACAACCTTGTTTATAACACAGACTATCTTAGTAATTAATGTGCAAAGCAAATTTGCCTTACAATCCCTTCCAAGAAGCCATTCCTTTTGAAAATACCAGAAATATCTATCTCATTATAATGTTTAACCCAGCACCCAGTCACATGCTACTGTCCCCTTGGACACAATTACTACAGGGCTCCAAACAATCATAATGGTCCATTTCAGGCTGATGTCAATGAACACTTAACCAGGGAAATAAAGTGCCCCAACAGAGACATGGTAACTTGCATCAATATACATTATGGAGTTTATGGCAAGATGAGAAAACTGAGTTTGATTTTAAATTCAAATTCATTTAGTCCTTTATGTAAGAAATTAGTCTAAAGCATTCATTCCATCAAGTTATCTAAGAAAGGATCTCTATCTAGGTCAATCTTCCACAGTATACTAATGGGACTCAAACCCAAAGTGATGCCAAGGCTGAACCAAAAGTCAAGTCATAAAACACATATACAAAACAAAACAAATACCTGGAATGCAAAAGAGTTTAAAAAAAAAAAGAAAAGGTACTCATGATAACTTCCCCAGTCAAAAGTGCCACGGCACCACAGTCTGTCCCCCCCCTTTCTCTTTTTTTTAATAAGTTCTGGGGACTAAGTGTAAAGAGTGGGTTAGGGAACCACTCTGCAGTAGTCGGCTGTACCAAAAAATTTTGAGGATCAATCACTGCACTTAACGTCATACAAAACTAGGTAATCTAAACACAAAGAGTTCTGCATGGAATTTCAAGAAAACTTCACAAGACTTGCAAAGCATATAGTGACCCACAGGCGCAAAAACACCTTTTAGATAAATTTTAGTTTAAAGGTAAGAATTTAACCAGCTTCATATACCTCTTTAGTGCATCCTATTATCTCTCCCAGTCTCTTGACATTCAAAGTAAGCAAGCCACTCTGCTCACTCAACTTTTGCTCCATTATCAACTTGTGCTACAACTGGTGGTTCCCAGAGTGAGGGCATTTATAGGAGCACTTCCTGATCTATTCTCAGCCACACATTATCCTCCCCCTCTGCCCTCACTCTACCTCAAATCTGACTTTTTTTTTTTAACTGTTTTTAAAATATTTTTTTTTTATTTAAGCTTTTATTTAAACATATAATGTAACCCCACCACCCTCTCCCAACCCTTCTCCCCCCCCACCCCCCTCAGTTTGTTTTATGACATTGAGTCTCTTTTGGTTTCAAATCTGCCTTCTTAAATTGAATCTTCTGCTTTTAGTCTGTATTCTCAACTAAGAGGCAATATTTGGTTTGAAAAAGAACACTGAAAATTATACATGAATTTATATTTGAACATAAAATTTTCTTTTTAAAATTCCAAACTTTAGAAAGTTCCAAACTTTTAAAAATGATTTGAAATTCTGTCCAAAAACTTCACCCCCTAAAGCAATTTAGGAAGTCAACCCAGCCCCCAAATACATGCAACTGGTTTTGGTTGGGGGAAAAGAGTAAGATGCAAAAGAATACAAAAGAACCATAGTAACTACAGTTAACATAGACTAAGGACTTGCTGTGGGGCAGGCACACAGCTACAAGTACATTACCATGTATTATTTCATTTAATCCTTACAACAGTCCTATAAACAGTATTTATTAATCCCATTTTACAGACTGAAAAACCAAGGCAAAAGGCAGATCCAGGATTCAACATCAGGAGTCTGGCTCCAGAAGCTGTGCTTTCCTGGCTCACTATCTGCCTCTCCACAGTGAATCTGACTCTCCTGTCAAGAACCTCTTTTCAGACAATACCTATTCTGACTTGTGCCAAACTTTGTCTAAGGGGTAAAAATTCAGAAACATACCATACGGTGAATCGAATTGTGTTGTTCCCTAGAAACAGGGACAGGTCCTCTGTCATTTGGTCCTGACTTTTCTTGTTGGCCACCATCACCATAATGTAATCAGGAAGTTCTTCATCTAGTTAAAAGGAAAAGTATATAAAAACTTTTTTATGTTTTCCTCAACATTGTATTCTACTTAAAAGTTACGCACTTAAAAATACAGATATAGCTCTAAAAATTAATATCTCAGCTCTACTAGAATTATGTTGGACAAGAAAGTATAGTCTTTTTCCCCTCTTCATTACATAGGTATTTTAATTACTAGAAGGATGGAAATTAGAAATAACTAGCAAATACTTATAGAACTAGGTATTCTGAATTACAATATCAAACTTGAGTGTATTCATTGCCTTTTTATCTTTTTAATAATGCTCATCAATTTCAGAGAAGCTTCCAAAAAGCATACGGACATGCCTCAACAGTAATAACTGAGTTCTGTCTAGTTTTGTGTTTATGTTTCAAAATAATAGTCATTTCTCAAGAGAACATCTTCATCTTCAGTAAAGGCAGATTTCTATTATCTCAGGGTAACCAATTTGCACCAAGAGCAAATAAACTAAAACCACCCAAAAACTCTACAACATTCAAAAAATTTAATCTTAGGGGCACCTAGGCGGCTCAGTCATTAAGTGTCTGCCTTCAGCTCAGGTCATGATCCCAGGGTTCTGGGATGGAGCCCCACATTGGACTTCCTGCTCTGTGGGAAGCCTGCTTCTCCCTCTCCCACTCCCCCTGCTTGTGCTCCCTCTCTCACTGTGTCTCTGTCAAATAAATAAGATATCTTTTTAAATTAATCTTAAATTTAAATAATTTCAACTTCTTTTACTGTTTTATCCTCACATACACTCCTAACATAATGATTATGAAGGTGAGGTCTAGGACCAAAAACAACAAAAACAAAACCACCACAATAAGAAAGTAAGGAAGCAAAGGCCATTATCAAGAACTCCAATCCCCACCCAAAAAATTCCTTCAGATTTCTTCAATAACTTTTTTTTTAAAGATTTTTATTTATTCATTTGACAGAGATCACAAGTAGGCAGAGAGGCAGGCAGAGAGAGAGGAGAGGCTCATGACCCGAGCCGAAGGTAGAGGCTTTAACCCACTGAGCCACCCGGGCGCCCCAGATTTCTTCAACATCTTAAAGATTCATATTTCTAAGTAAACAGAAAGGTGCATTTCAGAAGTACTATTTGACAAAAAAAAAAGTACTATCAGACATTTGTTTCAAGGAGAATTATTAAAAATCCAGTTAAAGAAAAGCATAAATATACTCAGAATGCCCAATCTACAAATGGAGAGAGAGAAATCTTAATTTTTTACTGCTCTAATAGTATGAATATACAATTTACTTACTCATTTTATGTCTTTGGATATTTAGATCTCTTGCAATTTTACTAACAAAAAAAAAATGTTGCAAATAAATTTTAGAAATCTAGGTGGCAACCCTGCCTCTGAAGAGTTAAAAAAAGTCCAGGGGCTATGGGCTATGAAAGCCACTCTGTTTTACATCATGACATACCTAGAGAATGGTAATATTTATAGGGTGCACTGGAGTAAAGAGGAAAATTACTCACAGAAAGTCAAGTAAACCAGCCACTCCTGCCTCACCAAACATACCCAGCCACCCCAAGTGCTAAGAAAAATTAAATCTATTTATTTGTTACAGAGAGACAGAGAGCGCACAGGCAGGCAGAGTGGCAGGCAGAGGGAGAAGCAGGCTCCCTGCCAAGCAGGGAGCCCGATAGTGGGACTCGATCCCAGGAAGCTGGGATCATGACCTGAGCCGAAGGCAGCTGCTTAACCAACTGAGCCACCCAGGCGTCCCCAAGAAAAATTAAATCTAAACAGACTGAAAAGTTTTCCCAATGTTCAGTATACTAATGTGCAGGTAACACTAGATAAGCAGCTGCTATAGGGGAGAGATTCTCAAATTTAGTTGCACATCAGAATCTGCTGGGAGATTTAAATAATCTGCTTATGTCCAACCTGCACCCCAATTAAATTAGAATCTTGGACAGGAGGATCAAGACATCAGTGCTTTTTATTTATTTTACTGAGGTATAATTAACATACAATATTTTATTAGTTTCAGGTGTACAACATAGTGATTGGACATTCTATATGTCACTCAAAGCTTACCACAGAAGTACAGTTACCATCTGTCATCATACAATATTATTACAAAACTGATTATACTCCCTGTACAGTACTTTTCATCTGTGACTTATTTTATAACTAGATCTCTTAATCCCCTTTATGTAGTTCACCTATCCCTGACCTACCTCCCCTCTGGCAACCAACAATTTGTTCTGTATATCTTCGAATCCTGGTTGGTTTTAGTTTAGATTTTTTAAAGATTTTATTTATTTATTTGACAGAGAGAGAGAGAGAGAAAGAGATCATAAGTAAGCACAGAGAGAGGGGGAAGCAGGCTCCCCGCTGAGCAGAGAGCCCAATGTGGGGCTCAATCCCAGGACCCTGGGGTCATGACCTGAGCCAAAGGCAGAGGCTTAACCCACTGAGCCACCCAGGCGCCCCCCTTAGTTTTGTTTTTTATTTTATTTTTTATTTAAGTACTCTCTATACCCAACGTGGGGCTTGAACTCATGACTCTGAGATCAAGAGTCACATGCTCTATGGACTCAACCAGCCAGGTGCCCATTTTGTTTTTTAGATTCTACATTTAAGAAAATCCTATAGTATTTGTCTTTCTGTGTGATTTATTTCACTCAGCATAATACCCTCTAGGTCCATCCATGTTGTTTGTAAATGGTAAGATCTCATTGTTTTTTATAGCTGAGTAACGTTCCATTATAAACATAAACACACACATATATATATCTTATCTTCTTTATACAGTCACCTATCAATAGGCACTTGGGCTGCTTCTGTATCTCGGCTATTGTAAATAATGCTACAATGTAACATAGAGGAACATGTTATCTTTTTGAATCAGTGGTTTTGTTTTCTTTGGGTAAATACCCAATAGTGGAATTACTGGATATGGTACTTATATTTTTAATTTTTTAAAAGATTTTATTTATTTATTTGACAGAGTGAGAAATAATGAGAGAGGGAACACAAGCAGAGGGAGTGGGAGAGGGGGAGGCAGGCTCTCTGCTGAGCGGGAAGCCCGATGCGGGGCCTGATCCCAAGACCCCAGGATCATGACCTGAGCCGAAGGCAGACACTTAACGACTGAGCCACCCAAATGCCCCATTTTTAATTTTTTAAAAAGATTTTGGGGCGCCTGGGTGGCTCAGTGGGTTAAAGCCTCTGTCTTGGCTCAGGTCATGATCCCAGAGTCCTGGGATCAAGCCCCGCATCGAGCTCTGTTCAGCAGGGAGCCTGCTTCCTCCTCTCTTTCTGCCTGCCTCTCTGCCTACTTGTGATCTCTGTCAAATAAATAAATAAAATCTTAAAAAAAAAAAAAAAAAAGATTTTATTTAGGGGTGCCTGGGTGGTTCAGTCATCAACTGTCCGCCTTCAGCTCAGGTCATGATCCCAAGATCCTAGGATCAAGCCTCACATCAGGCTCCCTGCTCAGCGGGAATCCTGATTCTCCTTCTCCCACTCCTCCTTGCTTGTGTGTTCCTCCTCTTGCTATATCTCTGTCAAAAAAGTAAATAAAATCTTAAAAAAAGATTTGACAGAGAGAGAAAAAGTACAAGCAGGGGGAGTGGCAGGGAGAGTTCAACATGGGGCTCAATCCCAGGACCCTGGGATCATGACCTGAGCTGAAGGTAGATGCTCTCAACCAATTGAGCCACCCAGGCATGCCTATTTTTAATTTTTTGAGGAAACTCCATACTGTTTTTCATAGTGGCTGCACCAGTTTGCAATGGAAGGAGGGTCCCCTTTTCTCTACATCCTTGCTATGTTCTTGTCTCTTTGATTCCACCAACCATTTTGACAGGTGTAAAGTGATATATGTAGTTTTGATTTGCATTTCCCTGATGATTACTATGTTAGCATCCTTTCATGTGTTTGTTGGCCATCTGTGTATCTTCTTTGGAAAAATGTTCAGGTCCTCTATCCATTTTTTAAATGGATTTTTGTGTGTGTGTTTTAAGTTGTGTAAGTTTTTTATACATTTTGGATATGGACCCCTTATAAGATGTATCATTCACAAATATCTTCTCCAATTCAGTAGGCTGCTTTTTTGTTTTGTTGGAGAAATGTGAATATTCAATAAAATCGTGCAATATGATGTGAGGGAATATAAGTGAGAACAAGAAGCCAGTCATTTATTTTCTTTGTAGAGTGTCAAAAGGTTCCCACTGTTTCTGGCAATTGTAGCAAGTAAGCCTGGCAGCTTATTTATGCAAAGTGTACCTACCTAATATGGACTACTATCAGTAACCAAGGATTGGTCAACAAAAAGTTAGAATGATGTGCTCGCTTCGGCAGCACATATACTAAAATTGGAAAAAGTTAGAATGCTTTGCCAGCCTTCACAGATTTTCTCCCTCACAATGTCAATGATGAAAATGTGCTTTCCTGGGTGCGTCAGTCGGTTAAATGTCTGCCTTCAGCCCAGGTCATGATCCCAGGGTCCTGGGACCAAGTACTGCATCCGGCTTCCTGCTCAGCGGGGAACCTGCTTCTCCCTCTTTTCACCCTACTGCTCCCCTTGCTGGTGCACACCCTCTCTTTTTCTGTCAAATAAACAGATACAATCAAGAAAGAAAGAGAGAAAGAAGGAAAAAAAAAAAAAAAGGAAAGGAGAAAAGAAAATGTGCTTTCCTGTCACTATTACCTTGCATTTTCTAACATACTATGTGAGATCAATGGCTCCTCCCTTACAGAGTCAAGGCAGGGAAAGGTAGGAAGGAGGGATAAAAAGGAGCCCCAGGGAACTTCTGGGAGTAATGAATACGTTCATTAGTCTGATTATCATGGGTATTTGTCAAGGCTTAGCAAACTGTACACTTTAAATTCAGTTTAATATACCACTATTAATGTACCAATTATATCTCAACAAAGCCACTGGAAATTCATACATTATTTCCTCAGTATATAAAACAGAAAATAATAATCTAATGAAAAATTAATGTGTTCACGATACACTTCCACAGAATTCGGATTTCTCAATTTTATTTGAAATCTATACTGGGGGAAAAAGTGTTCTGGAGATTTATGTAAGTTCAGTCTTCTAAAACGTGAATGAAATTGTCGACTACACTCAAAAAGACTGCTGTGAACCATAATCACCTTCCCACTGAAGGTTTGTTTAAACACACAAATGAGAAATTATCACTATTAAGAGTTGTTTCACCTTTGTATCCCACCCCATACTGTGAAAAGATATCCAAGTATTCATTGAATACTTATTACTTCCATAACCTTAAAGGTTTTCAGGACTCTTTCTTATGCAAAGAGAAGGATTAGAATATCATCCTTTTCAAAAAGACAATGATGTATGTATATACAATTGGCCTCCTAATTGTAAACCTAAATTCTTAACATATACTTTTATTTCAAACACAGTAATTGTAACCCATTTTTCTACTTAATCAACACATTAAAAAAAAAAAAAAGAAGAATCACTCTCTGCTAGACTATCGGGACATCACAAATATCAAGTCTCTGCCCTCAAGAAATGTCCAGTCAAGAAGCAGACACAAGTTGAAAAGTCATGCTCATGTGTCAATCACTGGAACAGATTTCATGGAGTTCTGGAGGAGCACACAGGAGTGACTCCTATGCCTTTATCAGCATCATGGACACAGAAGACCTGAGTTCTTTGGTATTAATTCTGCTACTGACCAGCTCTGCTACTCCTGATTCCATTTTTTTTTAGTGCTTTTTTTTAAAAAATAAAAGATCTTATTTTGACAGAGTGAGAGCGCACACGTGCACGCGCACACAAGGACGGGCCTCAGCAGAGAGAGAAGCAGTTTCCCACTGAGCAGGGAGACCGCTAGGATCCATCACAGAACGAACGTTGGAATCATGACCTGAGCTGAAGGCAGACGTTAGACTGAGCCACCCTCCACTTATTCAGTTGTAAAGGGAGTAACACTACCTGCCATTCCCACTTAGCACTGTGTTCAGTTATAAGTGAAATTATATGAAAATATTCTAAAAATCATAAACTATTTTTAAACTATTTATATTTTTGCTATAATCTCATTTCATATTGAACAACAATAAGCTTATAAACCAGATTTTCAACAGACTCATAATTCTTGGTTTGAGATTTTTGATAAATGATAGGAATCATCGTAAGATTGAACTTAGACTCAATTAACATGTGTTTGTGCTTTCATGTGCTAGAACTAAGAAAGTTTACGCTAGATGTTTTCTGTAGATTTCTTTTTGAACCAAACAAGTTTCTGACACATAGCTGGTATCCATTAAGTGCTGAACAAATAAAAGAATAAATCAGGGGCACCTGGGTGGCTTAGTGGGTTAAAGCCTCTGCTTTGCTTCCCCCTCTCTCTGCCTGCCTCTCTGCCTACTTGTGATCTGTCTCTGTTAAATAAAATACTTAAACATAAATAAATAAATAAATAAATTCTGATTTAGCTTCAGCTTTACTTCTGAGCCTCAATTCTCTTACCTGTAAAAAACTTTAGAAGAATCATTACAACAAATAATTTATAAAAAAGTGCCCAGCATGTGGTAAATAAGTAATTCTCAAACTGTTGTGTCTCAGGTTTGCTTTCTGCTCTGACGACCCAGGGCGGGCCAGTCAGTTAAACTTCCAACTCTTAATTTCAGCTCAGGTCATGATCTCAGGGTCCTTAGATCGAGCCCTTTATCAGGCTCCATACTGAATGCTTGGGATTCTCTCTCTCCTTCTGCCTCTGCTCCTTCCCCAGCTCACACACACAAGCTCGCTTGTTCTCCCTCTCAAAATAAATACATAAAATCTTAAAAAATACTGATGACCCCAAAGAGCGTTTATTTATATGAACTATCTATTGATAATTACCATGCTAGAAAAACTGAGAATGTTAAAGTCTTATTTAAAATAACATTCCTTAAACCCATGTATATGACGTTTTTATAAAAAATAACTAAATTTTCCAAAAAATTAAAGTAAAACTAGTTATATTTTTATAACTTTCTTAATATGTGGTTTTTAAAGACAGCTGAATTCAACTTCCACTTCTGCATTTAATGTTATGATATGCTGCTCTAACTGAAGAATATGACAAAAATCTGGCCTCAAAAATACATAGTTGGAAAAGAAATAGCTGACCCGAGAACATGGGGGTTTGAACTGCCTGGGTCCAATTATAGCTGGAATTTTTATGATACAATTATCAAAAATGTTCTCTTCCTTACAACCTGTGATATCTTTTCTCTAGTTTACTTTCTGCAAAAATACAGCATAGTATATAACATATAAAATATGTGTAAATGGACTATTCCGATACCAGTAAGACTTCTGATCATCAGTAGGCCATTAGTAGGTAATTTGGAGGGCAGTCAAAAGTTATACTCATATTTTCAGTTGTGCTAGGGAGAGGAGTGTCCAGCAGCCGTAACCCCTAAGTTGCTCAAGGGTCGACTGTATTTTAAAGGCATTCTCAGATAATGTGGACATTCTTCTGGGATACTACATCAAAACAAGTGAGAGTTTCTTAAAGGTCAGCAGCAAAATGGAAATTAAAACTCTACCTATAAGGGCCCCTGGGTGGCTCAGTGGGTTAAGCATCTGCCTTTGGCTCAGGTCATGATACCAGGGTCCTGGGATCAAGTTCCGAACTGGACTCCCTCTGTCTGCCTTTCCCCCTTATTGTATTCTTTCTCTATTTCAAGTAAATAAAGAAAATCAATTTTTAAAAAAAGCTTCCTTTAAAAAAAAACAAAACTCTACCAATCACCTTTTTGTACCTTCTTACATGAAAATCCATCCTTTACTTTTACTCTTTCTCCCTTGTATAATTTTGTAACATCGTGCATTGATCATTTGAAAAAATACCAGTTCAGGGAGCTATACAAATCCCTAACATGCTGATACAATTCATTACAAGATACAAAAGAATCATTTGTTAATGTCATCATCAGAAATTCTTTTTATGTACTCTGAAGCTTTCAAGTTCATTAAGGCAGACACAAACTTTTCAAAATTCTAATTTTATTTGAAAGCTCAACTCTTGTCCTTGGTAACAAAGTGTACCAGTTCTTTTCCTCTCTTCACTTTCAAGAAAATGTCTGCCAAATATACAAGTGTATGTCTAGCTTGTCAGTGTTAGGAGATAAAAATGACGTTCCAAGAAAAAGGTGTTTAACTCAATCACACAAATCCTTCCCCTTTAGAATGACCAACCTGTTTTAATATACAGAAGTACTTCATAAGTAATTCCTATTTTCTCACATCATACATTTAAAAGATGTAGTCAAGGGCCAAGATTTAAAAAAACATTTTTACTGCTTTACTAATTATATTAAGTGAAACTGGCTTTTTAAAAAAATTCCCAGGGGAAGAGGTGATAGGATTTCCCAGAGTTCAGCGTGAGATTTCCATTCAGACTAAGGTACCACCAGTTTAACTCACCCCTGCTTTTGCACAATCCAAATCTCAGCACAGTGAAAGCAGCAAACACCCTTTCAGTATTAACAGGAAAACAGTTTTGACTTCAGAGACCCCTGGTATCTCTCACACCTTGAGAACCACTGCAGTAAAATTTTTACAGGAGGCACCAGCTTTGGAGCCAAAGAGATCCAAATCTCAGTCCATAAAACACTGCTCAAGTAAGCACTCCGAGTCTCACTTCCTTGCTGGTACAAGTTGGGGTATTACCGCTCACCACCTTCCAGTGTTCTCCTGGGTATCATCATGACCTACCGCATAGACAGTGGTTAAGCACGGTGCCTGACCCAAACTAAACACTCAAATTATAAATCATAAAAGCATCAAGACAGAACACATTACTGTGCGTGGTAAGAGAAAAAGGGACAGGAAAAAATAGACGTGAAAATAAAACTCACTGAACTGCGACAGAGGCACATGCCGGGTAATATTCATATACAAAAGAAGTTCTGAAACAAGAACATCAAGAGAAAAGGAAAAAGAATAGGAAAAACAGTAGGAATCAGATAAACATTATGGAAAATAGGACAGAGCCTCAACAGAGGCGGCTAAACAATCTTAAAAGCACCATATTAAAAGGCGGGGGAGGGGGCAAGGTTGCACATAGAGCTTTCAAGAAAAGACGGCAAGGAAAAGAACCGCAGAGAATCAGATCTGAAAGGAAAACGGGGTCTCTCCAAAGTCCAGAGTACGAAAGGGAAAAAAAAAATGCATTCACTAAAATTCATTTAGCAGCAAAGTCTAAATTCTATTACGCTGACGATAACAACAAAACTTACCAACGTAAGCTCCTAATTCTTGTAATTTCCCCTTAATGGCACTCTGAGGGAAGAAGAGAAAGACAAACGTGCGTTGTGAGGAAGGCGGAAAACCACCATCCGGCTCCGTAACGCGGAGGGAATTTGGCAGCGGCGCGCACCTCCCGCCCCCTCGGCGCCCAGGTGGGGGCGGGGAGGCGCCCGGGTCCCCTCCCCCGCCCCTCGTCCCCCGTCCCCGCGGCGCCCCTCCGGCCGCGGCCGAGCGCGCCTCTTGCCCGGCGCTCCACGCCTCCTTCCGCTGCCGGCGGCTTACTCCAGCCGCGGCGCCGCTCGCCCGCCGCGCTCTCGGAGGCCCGTCTGCCCGAGGCGCCCCAGGCCGAAGAGGAGCCGTTCGCCCACCCCGTGGCTCGCAGTAGAGCCCCCGCCAGCGACTAGGCCGCGGCGTCCAGGCCGGGCCCACAGTCCCCGTTACTCCTGACAACCGTGCGCCCGCCCGCCCGCTGAGGCCCGGCTTCCCGCCCCCGCCCGACGCGGGCCTCACCCGGATCTTGCGGCTGATCTCGGTGCCGATTTCCATGGTTCCCCGATGGGCGGCGGGCTCAACACCGCGCGGCGCTTCGCTTACCTAGAGCCCCGCGCCGGCCCCCAGTCTGCAGTTTCGCCGCCGCAGCCGCCAGCCGCCAGCGCAGCTCCCTGCCGCGCGATCTGCGTGATCCGCCCCCACCGGCCGGGCGCGCCAGGGTGGGCGGAGCCGAGCGCGCCTGGGCCTGCGCCTGCGCGCACCTGGGTCTACGGAAACTGTACTCGGGCGGCCTCTACTGGCGTCAGGGAGAGCAGCGGCGGAAGGATTCCCAGCGTTTCTCACCGCCGGTCCCCGCACCTGAGCAGCTCTCCCCTTTCCTTTCACCCACTTACTCATTTTACGCTCTATGGGAAACAAAGATAACTAAACCTAGCGGGAAGATCCCTGGATTTGGCATGGTATCTGAGTTAGAATCCGGCTTTCACTTGCTTTTAGTGTGATAATGGTCTACATTTAAATCTTTGAGTCCTTAGTTTTCCTACCTGTAAAATAGACTGTCTCCTAGCGGTTGCACTATACTTAACTTGAAGGGAACCCACGATCCAGCTCAAGAGAACCAATTATTCAGTCCTCTTTTTTCTTTTTTAAAAGACTATTTATTGGGGCGCCTGGGTGGCTCAGAGGGTTAATTAAGCCTCTACCTTCAGCTCAGGTCATGATCTCAGTGTCCTGCGATCCAGTCCCGCATCCGGCTCTCTGCTCAGCGGGGAGCCTGCTTCCTCCCCTCTCTCTGCCTGCCTCTCTGCCTGCTTGAGATCTCTGTCTGTGTGTTAAATAAATAAGAATTTAAAAAAAGAGAGAGAGAGTATTTATTTATTTGAGAGAGAGAGAGCAGGGGGAAGGGCAGAAGGAGAGGGAGAGAGAATTCCAAGTCAACTCCACTGAGCAGGGAGCGGGCGTGGAGCTTCATCCCAGCACCTGAGACGAAACCAAGAGTTGAATGCCCAACCGAGTCACCAAAGTACCCCAGTCACAGTTCTTTCTAATGATTCCACAAGTACTGTTTCCCTTCAGTCTGGTTCTGTCTTCCCACCCCCACCCTCTGCAACCCTTCAAACCCCCTCCCACTCCCCAAGTTCTACAGTCACTCTTCTGCTCCTTCCTTTCAGAAACCCTTCCTTTAGAGAATTCTCATTATTCTCGGGATTTCAGCTGTCATCTCTGTGCTGAGAATAACCAAATTTTCTGTTAGACCTGACTTTTCCCCTAAACCCCATTCCCAAATTCCAGATGACTTCAGGCATTTGTATTTCCCCCAAATTCAGCACATCAAAACTTATGTCTTCATTATCTTTTCTGTCCTGAACTCAGATTAGTTTATATTCCTGACATCCCTGTTTCTATCAATAACAGCTTAATTCTCCCTGTCCATGATCACAAAATCTCGGAATAACCAGAGAGATCTCCCTTCTCCCCTATATCCACTGAATCTGGAAGTGGTCCCTATAAGCTATCCATTGCTTAATGGATAAACTAAACCAAACTTAGCAGCTTAAAACGCATGCATTTATCATCTTGTGGTTTTAATGAGTCAGGAATGTGAGCACAGCTTAACTAAGTCCTCAAGTCCGGCTCTCACAAGGCTGCTGTTGGGGTGTCAGTTACGACCCATGTTCTCATTTGGAGGCTTGACAGAGGAAAACTCCACTTTTAAGCTCATTGGTGTTGTTAGCAGAATTCTCTTGCAACTTTACCAGGGAGGGACCCAGGTTTTCCTGTTTGTCTTCAGGCCACCCTCAGGCCATAGAGGTTGCCCACAGTTCTTTTTCTTGTGCTTCAACATGGCTACTTACTTAAGTCCTCCAAGACAGTCTCTTGGCTCAGGGAATGAAGGCTCAGTTCCTTTTCTTCTTGGGGCTTTCACTTTATTTGGTACCTTAGGACCACCCAGGGCCTGACCCCCCTAGTCAAGTGATTTAGGGGCTAATTGCATGTGCAACCCTCCCCCTTTATTTTTACCATATTCATTAACTAAAAGCAAGTCACCATAGGTGCTGCCCACTCTCAGGGGGAGGGGATTATAGAGGGTGTGAACAGCAGGGGCAGGAATCATGTGGCCACCTAGGCTCTGTCTGCCACGTGGCCCTTTATCACATAATCATTTTTTTTCTTCTGAATTTCTGTAGCATCTATGTAGGAGCTACTAGTATGACACTTAATATACCCTCTGTAATATTAATTGTGTGTATGTCCTATCTAACAAAATGACAAACTCTTGTAGTTCTGCATTTCTCCAAAATTTCTTTCAGGATGTTAGCCACATAGGAAGCACTTATGAAATATTTGTAGGATAAAATAAATAACCTAAATTAACAAAAGCATTCTTCATGGTTTAATCCAATGATCATGCCCTCATCCAACATTGATGAGAAGCAGTGGAGCAAAGTGACTGAGTACAAGGACACCGGAGCCAGACTGTCTGGGTTTGAATCCCAGCCCTGCTACTCCCTCCTAAACCTTAGGCAAGTTGCTTAGCCTCTCTGTGTCTCAGTTTCCTCACCTGTGGCGTGCGTATGATAGCAGTTTCTCCTTCATAGGGTTATGAGGATGAAATAAATTAATATTTGCACTTTAAACTGCTTGGCTCACAGCAGCACTGTTTGTTGATTAAAAATTAAATGCCTTCTCAGAGCCAGATACTGTGCTGGGAGCCAGAGCACAAAGATGAGCAAGACGGAATCCCTGCTTTCATGACACTCACAATCCAAAAGCTAGTACATTATTTCTATTTCTTTATCCACCATTTCAGAATTAAGAATGAAGAAAACACAGGTTTTTGTATCCATTACTGATTACAAAATCCTTAGTCAATATCTAAATAATA
The DNA here is from genome assembly GCA_003697995.1 of Taxidea taxus jeffersonii. Lineage (NCBI taxonomy): Eukaryota > Metazoa > Chordata > Mammalia > Carnivora > Mustelidae > Taxidea > Taxidea taxus. The sequence continues at coordinate 24,944 of ML101699.1, forward strand.
TTGGAAGAACATTTTACAGAGAATAGAAAATGTTTTCATTAAAAATGTATTTGCAGGCGCCTGGATGGCTCGGTCGGTTAAGCATCTGCCTTCGGCTCCAGTCATGATCTCAGGGTCCTGGGATCGAGTCCCTGCATCGGCCTCTCTGCTTAGCAGGGAGCCTGCTTCCTCCTCTCTCTCTCTCTGCCTGCCTCTCTGCCTACTTCTGATCTCTCTGTGTCAAATAAATAAATAAAATCTTTTTAAAAAATGTATTTGGAACAGGGAAACTTTTATTAAAATGTATTCAAGGGCACTTGGGTGGCTCAGTCTGTTGAGTGGTTAAGTGTCTGCCTTCTTCTGGCTCAGGTCATGATCCCAGAGTCTGGGGATTGAACCCTCAGAGCCCTCAGCAGGGAGCCTGCTTCTCCTCTTCCTCTGTCTTCCCCACACCCCTTATGTGTGGGCGCCCTCTTTCTCTCTCTCTCTCTCAAAGAAATAAATTCTTTAAGAATGTACTCATGAAAGGGTTAACTTTCAGAGCCATACATTTAAAACTATGGAAGAAGAGATTTGCAAGCTGCTTAAGAATGCACACATTTATAATAATAAAGAAAAGAAGATGAAAAGAAATGTTTTTACTTCAAAAAAAAGTTGAGGGGGAGCACCTGTTTGGCTCAGTCAGTAGAACATGTGATTCTTGATCTCTGGGTTGTAAGTTCAAGCCCCACTTTGGACCTAGAGCTCACTTAAAAAAAAAAAAAAGAATTCACTCCTTCTGCCTCTTCCTCATGGAAGCACATGGAAGTGCTTCCTTCCTCTTCTGGCTTGTGCTCTCTCTCCCTATCTCTCTTTCTCAAATAAATAAAAACTAAAAAAGGGGGAGCGTGTGTGGGTGGCTCAGTGAGTTAATCCTCTGCTTTCTCAGATTATGATCTCCAGGTCCTGGGATCCAGCCCGGAATCAGGCTCTCTGCTCAGCAGGGAGCCTACCTCCCAGTCTCTCTCTGCCTGCCTCTCTGCCTACTTGTGATCTCTCTGTCAAATAAATAAATAAAATCTTAAAAAAAAAAAAAGAATCCACACATTCAGATCTCAGGAGGAGTTACAGTGTCTGATCACAGGGGGCAACCCGCTAAACCAATGGTGTTCAGTGGTCCAGCAGTATTCAAGATGCTTCTCTGGAAGATGCAGCCTCATAAACCACATCACGTCCAGAAGAAGATGATCATGATGATGACCAGAAAGAAACAATTAAAGAAACTAAGGGTATTTAGCTTGAAAAAGACTAAGCTAAACCAGGAGAATTCTTTTCTGGCATGGAAGGGCTCTCCAGTTCAGGAGGAATAACCTATTTTGCTAAAGGGGATAGAATGAGGACTAGAGGGACCCTGGGTGGCTCAGTGGATTAAGCATCTGCCTTTGGCTCAGGTCCTGATCCCAGGGTTCTAGGATGGAGCCCCTTGTCAGGTTCTCTGCTCAGTGGAGAGCCTGCTTATCCCTGTCCCTCTGCCTTCCCCCGCTCGTGTGCATGCGCTCTCACTCTCTCCCTCCTGCACTATCTCAAATAAATAAAATCTTAAAAAAAAAGATGACTAATAAGAGTATTAATTTTGAAGTCAAAGGGGCCTGAACCCAACTTCATGGAGCCCTGAGTCCTCTAACATTGGCCTTCTTGTATCTCCAGCCTCCTCTCAGGGCAGCATTCCAGCTGAACGTTGCACGTGCACATCCTTGCAAGCCTGTGTGTGTGTGTGTGTGTGTGTGTGTGTGTGTGCGTGCGCGCGCGCACACACACGCGCAACGGGGAGGAGCAGAGGTAGGGTTTGGGGGTGGGTTCCTTCAGCCTGGAATGCTTTTCTCTTCTTTTCCTTGAGTTCTTCTTTTTTTTTTTTTTTAATTAAGATTTTATTTATTTATTTGACAGAGAGAGATCACAAGTAGGCAGAGAGGCAGGCAGAGAGAGAGGAGGAAGCAGGCTCCCCGCGGAGCAGAGAGCCCGATGCGGGACTCGATCCCAGGATCCTGGGATCATGACCCGAGCTGAAGGCAGAGGCTTTAACCCACTGAGCCACCCAGGCGCCCCTTCCTTGAGTTCTTAGTGAGCTTTTTCGTTTGTCCTTCCAGAGTCAGCTAGAAGCTGATCACAGTCATAAAACAGACACGACTATCTCCCTTAAAATATGTTCTCATTAATATATTCCCCTACTGTAATACGTATGCATGTATATATATATTTATATATGTAGTACTAGAATGTGTGTGTGTGTGTGTGCGCGCGCGCGTGCGTACCTGTGAGCGTGCACGCGCACATGTGCCCACACTAAGTCTTTGAGGATAGAGCCATGCATCTTATTTGTCTTTTGCTCTTCCTATCCCTTCTGGGAATCATTATTTCTATGTGGTGGGAGGAGGGGGTCAGTCATTCAGTTCAGGCTCTTGCACAAGATGATAATTTACATAGGTAGACTACTCACCAAGCTATCAAGCAGATTAATTTCTTTTTTAAGATTTTATTTTTTTAAAGTAATCTCTACACCCAATACAGGGGCTCAAACTCACAACCCCAAGATGGGGTCACATGCTCTACCAACTGAGCCAGTCAGGTGCACCCTGAAATTCTTAACTCCTAAGAAAATATTAGTCAGTGTACCACTAAAATCACAATTTCCTTTCCTTTTATTGATTGCCTTATTTAGTTCAGGACTTTCTTTTTAAAATTTATTTTTTAAGATTTTATTTTTAACTAATCTCTACACCCGACTTGGGGCTCAAACTTATAACCAACCCTGAGATCAAGAGTCTCATGCTCTACCAATGACTGAGACAGGCGCCCCTTAAATTCTAATTTCTTTATTGTATTAAGAATTATCTTTATGTGGATAAATATTTAAAATATGCCACTTTCTAGGTAACAAGAGGAGGTAAAGATACAGGTCTCTAATGACTTATTTATCTACAGAGTATCTCTAAATAGATACAGAAGGTTTTGGTAAACACTGGTTACTGGTAAGAGGAGAGCTGCCTGTCCAGCAGTGGGGGTGGGAATGAGACTTTCACTTATACCTTTTTATACCTTTTAGGGTTGAACCATACAAATTCCTTCTCTTCATTCAGACATAACCCAATAATTTCAAGTCTGATACTTTGAAGAGGCTGCTCATGTGGCTTATCATGGCAGGGGGGGGGGTAATGTCAAATTAACATAGTTGAGGGAAAATAGAGTTTAAGTCCTTGTTTAGCAAATGACACTGGTGCAGTGTGAGCAAGGAAGTTCAAATTTGTTGTCTAATATCCCTTGGGTTTTATGATCATTTTCTATTTTTAAAGTTCTTTTATATTCTTCCCGATTCAATTAACACATTTTTATTTAGTGCCTACTCTCTGCCAGTAGTTGTCCTAGGAATTCTCGGAGATATAAAAGAAGCCTGCATGAAATAGTTTTTAAAGCTCTTGCCAAGTGTGGAGATCACTGTGGAATGGGGTGGCTAGGAAGTTGTCTTGAAGGCAGAGAGCTTTGAATTGACGCTTGGAGAGCAGGGAAAGACTCAGACAAATGAAGTGGGGTGAGGACGGGGAGGAGCAGGGAGTGCTAGGGGCCAGGAGAAATAGCTTGATTGGGGTATTCAAGGGGAAGAGAGGAATTGAGGATGGCCAGAGAGGCTAGAGTAGCTTAGAAAGGCCCTGAAGGGCAGGCAGAAAAGCTAGCCTTGGGGGTCCATTGGGAGTGATAGAGACAGAGAGAGAGGTAAGCTTGGTATTTGCATGTAAAGGAGAGAGAACTGAGAAACTAGATGCAAGACCACCCTTGTTGCAATAATCCGGATGTAAAATGATGATGGTTTGGTTTAGAATTGCGTAAAGGGGGTAGGAGGCAGAGAGGAAAGAAACCTTGCAAAGGAGGAAATACCAGGCCTTGATAGTAGGCTGGAAATGAGAAAGGGAGAAGGGTCTCAAATCATTTCCAATTTTCTAGCCCAGGAGACCAGAACAGGGACTCATTCTCATGTCTCTTTTCTCTCCTCACACACAATTTGACCCCTCATGGTGTCCTGTTGAAATATCAATTACAAACAGAATTAATTTAATTTTTCTATCATAAACACATGTGGTCTTATTTGCTTTTAGCTCCATCACCTGCCTTGAATCTTGGCGGGCTTCGTTCTCCCAGAGCACTCATAACTGTGGGATGCATGTGTCGTGTGTCGATGAGTGCATCTTCGGCTTGACCAGAATTCCTCTGTGTGCAGGGACTACGACCTAGACAGAGTAATTACTCAGTCAGTGGCTGCTAACTGTTGATGAAAAAGAGTTAAATAAAAATCTAACACCAAAAAGCTTCCCAGAAACGGTATTTTTAAAAAAATCATTTAAATTAAAATTTGCCAAATAATATCTTCCCTACTCCAAACACTCAAACCACATCCCAGGGATCGAACAACCCTATTGTGATGGTGTTAGGCTCACACAGTTTCATTCCTCCACCTAACTGCTGCAATTCAGTAATAATAATGCAGCTTAAAAATATAGTATCATGGGTCGCCTGGGTGGCTCATCGGGTTAAAGCCTCTGCCTTAGGCTCAGGTTTTGATCTCAGGGTCCTGGGATCATGTCCCGCATCTGGCTCTCTGCTCAGCAGGGAGCCTGCTCCCGCCCCCCACTCTCTGCCTGCCTCTCTGCCTACTTGTGATCTCTCTCTCTATGTCAAATAAATAAAATCTTTAAAAAAAAAATAGTCTCGTGTAATAATAAACACTGCTAATGGGGTCTAGAATTAAATGAAACACTTCACATATATTTTACACAAGTTACTAGACAGTGAATATTATTAATTTCCCTTTAGAAAAGAGGAAGCAGGCACAGAGAGGTTACGAAATTTGCGCGTTTACCCAGCTAGAAATTGTTGGCACTTAGATTCGAACCTAGACAACTTGACCACGGAGTCCCCATCTCTAATAGCTCTACTCTGTACTGCATATGCATACACTTACAGAGACCGAGAGATTATTTGAGGCAGATCAGCCTTTTGCGGGGAGGGGGGGTGGGAGAAGGGGACTTTCGGAACCAGCACCTAAGAGGGTTTTTCTTTTTTACCGGGTATATCTTTAGATGTAAGCATGGAAGAAATAGAATATTCGAACTGTTTTCAGAAAGGTACAAGAGTAAAGGAGAAACTCCAGCAATAATAGCATTTTACCGACTCTTTACCTGGAACCGAAATAATATCCCCCTCCCCTCATTTTTATTAAGAGCCTTGCTTTATTTGGAAACTCTTAAAATAAGTAGTCATATGATTAAAAAAAGCAGCGGCGCGCCCCCTCCCCGGCGGCCGGGCGCAGCTGTCCGCACCTCCCCCGCGCCCCGCCGCCCGCATTCCAACTCTCTGAGGTCACGGGCCGCCGCCGCCTCCCCGGATCCGCCCGCCCGCTCGCCCGCCCGGCTCAGGGGGAGGGACGCACGGCCCCCGCCGCTCCGCTGCTCCGGCCGCGCGTCCCGTGCCTGTCTGTTCGTCGGTCCGTCCGTCGGTCCTCCTGCCGCCCCGGCCCCCGCCCGGTTCCTTTGTGCGGCGCTCCCGGCCGGTCCCACCTCCAGGCCTTTCCCGTCACCGCCGCCGCCGCCGGACTCTGCCCAGGGGAATGGTCTGCGGGCCGAGGTTTTGGAGACAGGAAGTGAGGCGCGCGAGCCCCATGAGCGCGGCGCGGCGCGGGCTGGCGTGCGGGCGCGGCTGTGGCTGCCGCGCGGCGGGCCCCCGGGAGGCGGGCCGCTGAGCGGGGCGCGCGGCCCGGAGGATGCGGGAGCGGGAGCAGGTGAGGGCGTGGGGCCCCGGCCCGCGGGCGGGCGCTGGGGCCGAGCGGTGGGGTGTGTCCGCCCGCGGGGACCCCGGAGCGCGTCGGCCAGCCCTGGAGTCCCGGAGGATGGGTCCCGGCTTCCAGACCCGTGGCAGGAGCGTAACAAAGAGAAAAGTCTTCCTTTCCAGGTTCTCCGTCATCTAGTTGAGGTCCTTTCTAAAGGGGGTCTTGAACTTCTATTCTGAACTTCTTGGCTGATTGTTGCGGCTTAATTCTGGATCAGGGTTTTAACAGTCTTAGGCATATTTGTGCCTCTCGGCGTATTAAATGCGAAATTTGCCAGATAACTTTGGCGAGAAGGCAAGTAGGGAAGGATTGTTTGGTGATGACTTGTTTTTGGAGTAAAGAGTGTTTGCTCTGGAAAAAAGAATTCTTGGGTCTGCAAATTCCGACTTGTGATTTCTGCAAATCCTGATTAGATTGGACGCTCTTGGCGTGCACGTCTTTTCTTTTTTGCTGAGAAAGCCTTATAATAATAGCGTATACTCACAAACACACTCAGAACACTCCGTGTGCTCTGACAACCGCTGTATGTTTAACGAGTTGCTGACATTTTTTTTTTTTAACTTGGGATACGACAATTTTTCTGATAGTAGTTGTGTTTTGTTTCTAGGGTATTTTATTCTTGAGTATCTACGCATATTGTCCGTGAGAAATATATTTGATACTATAGATCTATATATTACTCTAAAGATGTCATATGCTCTCTCTGTGATTATTTTAAAGTATCACTGGCAAAATTACACGTGGGGGAGGATCTTGGCAGTAAGGGGGGGAAATGACAGGATTCAGAGTTACAGTGTATTTGAGAAACTTTTGAAAGGGGCTGTGAAAACATTAAAATGAATTAACAAGTGTCTCAGACTACCTTTTGAAAAGTGGAACAGAATTTAACATGTATCTCTTATTACATAACAGAATGGTTTTGTAGAGAAAGTGTTTGGTAGTTTTTTCCTTCAAAAGTGAATTATGAATTACCTGTTTAGTAGATAAGTTATAATTTCAGAGCTTTCAAATTATTCCGTATTATTTTATACCTAAAACAGACACCCAAAAAGCAACTTCTATTTCTACTCCATTTGAACATTAATAATTTTGGCATGATAATGAAAACTACATAACAGAAAATTAAAAGGTATAAATCATTGATAAATTTTCTAAATTATTAAACAGTATTATTTTACCACAGTAGGTTTTATAAAAATAAGCAAAAAGCAAACTGTTCTGGTGGATTGATCTTGGGGAAAAAAATGCACCCTGATATCCACACCCACATTCACACCTCAACTTTTTCTATTACAGTATAAAATCTACCTAAATAAAGAGAAAACATTGGATTTTCTTTATCTCTGATGCAGTAAAACATTTCAAATCTCAGGAACAACTGAAAGTTTTACTCTGCATTTGCTTAATCAGAGCTTAAGTTAATAATTAAATTATATAGTATAATACTTACTGCCTTCAAGGCATCGGTCCTGTCTGTGTAATGAAGAGTCTACCATACCTGGCCACTTAATACAAATACTTATCTTTCCTCTGCAGAAATGGAGTATATTGTCTCTTCATCACATTAATTTTGTTGACATAATTTGTATGTAAAATTGAAATCCACCACCTCATCTCATGAAAGGTATTTAATAGAATATGCAGTGTGGTGTTATATAATCTTTTAACATTTGTATTATACAAACCCTAATAGCTTATTAGACAATTTTCTAGTCAAAAGCTTATTAAAGTTCTCATTTCTTTTTCTTTTGTTTTTTAAAGATTTTATTTATTTACTTGACAGAGATCACAAGTAGGCAGAGAGGCAGGAAGCGGGCTCCCAGCTGAGCAGAGAGCCTGGTATGGGGCTCGATCCCAGCGTCCTGGGATCATGACCTGAGCTGAAGGCAGAGGCTTAACCCACTGAGCCACCCAGGCACTCTAAAGTTCTCATTTTTTTAAAAGGTTTTATTTATTTATTTGACACAGAGAGAGAGAGATCACAAGTAGGCAGAGAGGCAGGCAGAGAGCCGGATGCAGCGCTCAATCCCAGGACCCTGAGATCATGACCTGAGCCGAAGGCAGAGGCTTAACCCACTGATCCACCCAGGCTCCCCTAAAGTTCTCATTTCTTCATTTTTTTTTTTCATTTTGCTTCAACTAATTTATAAACTGACATAGCAAAGTTCATTGAAAACTGCAGGTGGAGACCATATCTTTTTAAAATATTTATATTACCTCCTTTACGTTTTTACTTATAGAAGGTACTCAGCAAAAATGCTGTTTAAAACAGCGCTTTAAGTAGTCCTAGTTTTTTTTCCTTTGGCCTTCTTCCTCTAGTTCTTGTTTTTAACTTTTATTTTTCTGGCTACATGGGCATAACCAGAACTCCAAAGGCAAAAAACCAAACCAAACCACAAACAACAAAAGCAAGGAACACAGAACAGAGACACAGAAAACCATGGTGCGGTCCTTACTAGAGATAACAGCCGCGTATGTAATTATAGCATGCATGTAATCTCCTTAAGGGCAACGACGGCTTAGGGTTGTCTTAGATTTCTCGCACTGCCCACTACGCTGCCTTGTACTCAGAGACGCAAAGACACTTTTGTGGAATGGAGTAACAAAATGTTAACTTTGGCAAAGCCTAGTGAAATGGCTACAGGCATTCTCTAGCTCTGCCTACTCCAGCCCTGTGTGGCCATCATCTCTGAAACCGAGACGCAGGCAGTCAGGAGAGCGGAAAAGAGCGGAGGACTGGGAATGAGGCACCTGGGATCCATTTCCCAGCTCAGCCCATCCCCGCGTGAAGCTGAGAAAGCCGCTTCTTTCCAGGCCTGGGTTCTGGGTCTCCCAGACGCGAGGACTCGGGGCAAACCCGGCCCCTACGCGCGGTTCCCTGCCCAAGTTCAGGGTAGTCAGCCTCCGCCGAGCCTCGCTGAACGATTCGTCTTCTAGGGCAGGCGCCACTCAGAAAAAACCCCAATGGGTGGGAACCCTCTCGGGATTTTGTTGACTCGTTGGGGGGGGGGGACCACCCGTGTAAAAACCTCCAGCCGCACTCACGCTGTTTGCTCCAGCCCGGGAGTTGCCATCAACACGTGTGTTTAAAAACGTAAATCACGCATGGGCGGGGGGGGGGCGGGTGTCCTGAGGTTCCAAACCGGGAACCAAACGGACCCCGCCCAGACCCCTCCACCTCCCGTAGGTCTCGAGGTGGGTGCTTTAAACATTCCCTCCGGGGGCAGCGGGGGCCAGTCCTTCGCTAGCGCGTCCCCCCGGAAACGCGGCGGCGAACGACCGAGAGTTCCGGGATATCTGAGGCTGCGCGTTGGCCAAGCAACGCCGCGGGCTTTTCGGCCGGGAGGACGCGGGGGATAGTCGGAGCCAGAGTTCTCTGCTGTTCCCTCGCTTCATGGGCTTGCTGAGCCCGGTCCGCCTCTTGTTAATCCAGAATGGCGTTTAAGGCTTCGCCCGCCTCGGCCTCCTGGCCGCGGCCCTCCTTAGGTGAAGGCCCACCGCCTCTTAGGCGTCCCCACCCGTTGGGAAGCCAGGGCCATCCTTTTCAGAATTTCCCTGCTTCTGGTGGTAATCGGATAACAAGCACTTGTAGGGTCTTTACGACTTGTTAATCAACCCATCAGTCTGGTGATGTGAATGTTTATAAAGCAGAAACGGCCCTACACATGCTTGTTAAGCGTTTCACCTCGCTTGAACCCCACAGCTGCCATATGTTACAGGGGATGATTCCTCCCCTTTGGGTTCAAGGTTCCTGGGTCTAATGGGGTTTGGACTTTTACCGAGCGCTTCCCGAGGAGTTTTGCAGTTATCGCCCTTAAGGGCTAAAGAACCGCGACAGACAGTTGGCGGCTTAGGGAGCCAAAAAGTTAACTGTAAAAAACAAAACTTCAACGTCGAAGCCCTAATGCTAGCTACTAAATTTGGCGGTTGGGTAGTGCCAGCCACTGACCGGTTTAATCCCGAAGGTGGCCGGTGGCCGGAGGTGGTGACCGCTATTTGTAGGGTTCAATGAGGGGTGGAGTCTGACCCAGGGGCTAAGGCAGTGCCATGATAAACTTCCTCACTGCCTCCCAGATCCTGTTCCTGTCTTCTTTCTCCGGGAGAGAGGGAGAGCTTAGTCTTTGGGTACCTCTTTCCTGATTTTTATTTTTAAAAACTCAGAGGCGTTGGGGGTGGGGGTGGAGTAAAAGTAAAAATAAAAACTCCGGGAGTTGCTGTTGCCCCTGTAACTGGTGTTCCTCTTTTCCTCAGCACTGGCGTGGATGCTCCCTTCACCCGGCCTTTGGGGACTCAGTTGCTGTTTGATGGCGGCAGCCGCTGCTGGGTGAGCAGCCGGAGACTGTACCGTACTCCTCCCGTCGGGACAGGATCGCTTTCTCCCGCCGTCGCCACCGCCGCATGGGTGGCGGTGCTTTTCCCTCTTGACCTCTCTGCCACGCTCGAAGGGACAAGAAGATGCCACTGCCATTTGGATTGAAACTAAAACGCACCCGGCGCTACACGGTGTCCAGCAAGAGCTGCCTGGTTGCCCGGATCCAGCTGCTCAATAACGAGTTTGTGGAGTTCACGCTGTCTGTGGAGAGCACTGGCCAGGAGAGCCTGGAAGCTGTGGCCCAAAGACTGGAGCTGCGGGAGGTGAGCCCCCCTCAAAAGGCTGCAGACTTCTCTAGCCTGCCTTTGTGCCTTCTTCCTTCCTAGACAATTTTTTTTAAAGGCTTTATTTATTTATTTGACAGAGAGAGAGATCACAAGTAGGCAGAGAGAGAGGGGCAAGCAGGCTCCCCGCTGAGCAGGGAGAGCCCCATGTGGGCCTCGATTCCATGACCCTGAAATCATGACTGGAGCGGAATGCAGAGGCTTAACCCACTGAGCCACCCAGGCGCTTCCCAGACATTTTAATGCATGCTGGCTCTGTGTTTTCCAAGTAGGTCCCTGGCGGTGATGTCTGAGTCGTCAAGCCCCCCTCCCTGTGAAGAAGGAATTCAGAGCAAGAGGTCTTTCTTTGGGTGTGTCCCCTAAGATCCCAATAGTGCTTGAGTTTTGAAAGTGCTTTTATTTGTTCCCTTAAAATGTAATCCAAAATCAAATAGTAATGCATTCAGGATCGTCCATGTTCCTTTTTTTTTTTTTTTTAAGATTTTTATTTATTTATTTGAAAGAGAGAGAGAAACATGAGCAGAGGGAAGGGGCAGAGGGAGAGGGGAAACAGACTCCAGCCGGGATCCTGATCTTGGGTTTGATCCCAGGACCCTGAGATCATGACCTGAGCTGTAGGCAGACGCCTAACCAACTGAGCCACCCAGGTGCCCCCCAAATTTCCCTTTTCTTATATAATCCCAAATATGTCATCCTGATCTAGTATAGTTTATTGATTTCATTCATTGATTCAACGTTCATTGACTGTTTTGCACAGGCCAGCAAGCCAAGATTGTAAAGACTTATTGTCTGAGTTTAAATTCTGGTTTCCTCACCAACTGGTTGTTTAACCTTGGATGAGTAATGTGACTCTCTGGGCTCCAGTTTCCTCATCTGAATCATGGGGATAACAGTGGTGCCTGATGCTCAAGAGTGGTTGTGTGATTTAAAGTACATGTAAAACCAATACTTTTTTATTTTTTAAGATTATGTATTATTTTAGTAGTCTTTGTACCCAATGTGAGGCTTGAAACCACAACCCTAAGATCAAGAGTCACATGCTCTTCTCTCTGAACCAGCTAGGTTCCCCAAAGCCAAAGTTTCTAATAACAGTCTGTTACAGTTATCATAGAGAGGTTTGCCCTGGAAAAACCCCTAATTTCATCTGTAGGAAGTTGTAGAATCCTCAAGGACCCACGTAATGTCTTAAATTTAAAATGCTGTGTAAGGCCTGTGAAGAAAGGGCTCTAATTAAATGTTAGGACCCTTCCTGTTTTTGGCTGCTTGGCTCTGGGGTAAGAGAAAGATGGAGAAACTGGTTATTCCCTGTAAATGCCTACATTATATTCCTAACTGGAAGTCCCATTATTGTAGTTCGTAGAAAGTTAGGAATAGATAAACTGTTCCCCGGGTGACTATTCAGGATCCTTTGATTATTCGATATTAAAGACCAAGGACATTATATATTATAATAATATTATATAATAATATTATATAATATTATATATTAAGTGCCAAGGACAATGTAGTAGGAGCTTATGCTAGGGTTGACACCAGTCAGAAAAGAGGCTGATTCATGCTACGATAGGGAAAGTAGAGGGTGCTATAGACAATAGGGACAGGTAGCAGAGGGGAAAGGGATGGTGCAGGGTAGACTTGCCCAAGGGTGGAAAAGACTGTTCTGATAAAGGAGCTGCAGGTGGGGAGAGGAAAGGCTGAGAACAGGGCCACATAATGCCAGGTTTTGGGTTTGTCCTGAAGTAGTAGGGAAGTTAGTGAAGCATTTTATTTTATCTTACTTATTTTCAGTAGTCTCTACACCCGACATGGGGCTTGAACGCATGACCGCAAGGTCAAGAGTCTCATGCTTCTCTGACAGCCAGCCAGGCACCCCATTGGTGAAGGATTTTAAACAGGGGGTTTGGTGTGATTGTTTTTGTGAAGAGTAGGTCTTCTGGAGAACGAGTAGAAAGGAGTAGTTGTGCTGCAAATGGTAGTCCCTTGGATCTGGATGGGGATGGAGAGAAGCGGCTGGAATCTGCAGGAATTCAGGACCTACCTGCCCAGTGTGGAGAAGCACTAGCCAGAGGGTCCAAGTTGATACTCAGGTTTCCAGTAAATGGTGGAGCCTGTAACTCAGAGAGGAAGCATAAAAGGAAGAGCAGGTTTGAGGGAGTAGGGAGAGTTGTGTGGTGAGATCAGTTCTAGAAGTACGCAGAGATGCCTGTTGGAGATGTTGAGCAGGCAGAGGCCTGTGCGGGCTTGGCGCTCAGCTGGGGGGAAGGATTTTGGAATCATCAGCCTAGGTCAATTCATCAAAGCTGGGAGAGGTCATGAGGCTATCTAGGAGAGAGAAAGAAGAGGTTGCAGACCCCTGGATTTGAATAGAGGAGGCTGAGCCTTAGGAAGGAGCTGGAATGGAGCACCGAGGAGAAAGTAAACCAGGAGAGCCGGCCTCAGTGACCAGCCCTGCTTTTTCTGCTCCCATCACCCATTTTTCCTTTTTAAAAATTTTGGTTCTCTTTTCCTGTTCATTTCTTCTTTTTTCACATACCAGGTCTATATACAGCCACTGCAGAATCAACTCCTTAAGGAACTGTGGGTTAATTTATTTTTGTACCCAGGGTGCCAGGCCTGGAATGTGCTCAATAAATACAGGCTGGACTGAACCCACAGGCATTGCTTTCCTTCTCTGTTAGTCAAGAAGTCCAGAGAAGTTATCATCACTTGTTTGAGGTTACCGTCCCCAGAAACAAGCACCTTCATAAAGCTGTGGGTATCTAATGAGACTGATTTTTTTTTTTTTTTAAGATTTTATTTATTTGACAGAGAGGGAGAGATCACAAGTAGGCAGAGCAGCAGGCAGAGGGAGAGGGGAAAGCAGGCTCCTTGATGAGCAGAGAGCCAGATGTGGGGGTCTGGGGCTCGATCCCAGGACCCTGGGATCATGACCTGAGCCGAAGGCAGAGGCTTAACCCACTGAGCCACCCAGGTGCCCCATGAGACTGATTTTTAACCAGAGTAGAGTGCTTTGAGACGGGATAGGTGTGAACTGTGAGAAGTGTCTTGCCCTTGGACAGGTTATCCCAACATTTCCAGTATTTAATGACAGTCATGGTTAGGAAGTTAGTCTGTATAGGAGACTCTTCCTTGCAAAGCTCTAGAAGCTCTGCTCTGTTGCATATAAACAGATGGGTCAAGACCCAGGCCTAGTCTTACTGAATGACCCAATGACGGTTCAGAACATCTCTGAGTCAAGGTGACACCTGTTCTGCCTTTGTGGCCACACATACGAGATTCATACCAAGAGCTGTTGGTGTGTTGTTATCTTGCACTCTTCTCTCATCAGTCAGACTCAGAATCATCATAGTATGTAAATTTGGCCGATAGGCTCTGCTACTTGCCCACATTTCAGTTGGAGGAGAAAAAGTCCTTATTGGCTTAATTGAATCCTAATTTACTTCTGTAATAAAAATTATAAAGGCTATACATACCCATCACAGCAGTGCCCAGAGGCTTTAGCTAGTATTATATCCCTAGTATTTTATTCTTAAGCTGGTTGTGTGGGTGTATGTTTGTTAGTCTTCATATTTTTTTTGAATGTCTAAGATATTTTATAATACATTAAGAAACTACAAACTGGTTGATGTACTTATTTCCAATTTAGTTAACTTAGATGAACTTTTTTTTTTTTAAGATTTTATTTATTTGAGAGACAGAGTGTAAGTGAGAGCACACAAATGGGGAGCAGCAGAGGGAGAGGGAGAAGCAGGCTCCCCGCTGAGCAGAGAGCCTGATGCAGGACTTGATCCCAGGACCCTGAGATTATGACCTGAGCCAAAGGCTGATGCTTAACCAGATGAGGCACCCAAGTGTGCCTTTATGAACTTTTTCTAAATTCACCATAGTTGAGTGGTGAAGAGTAACTTTCAAAATTGGAGGAACATTATCCCCACAGGAAAATATTGCTGTTCATTATAGCAACAGCCTCAGAGCTGTTGAAATTCTCCGCATATCATTCATTCTGAGTTTCATGACACATTTTCAAGAGAGGTTGTGAAAGCCTTTGTAGAATTTAAGGAGAATTAGAAAATTTTCTCTCCAGGGGCGCCTGGGTGGCTCAGTGGGTTAAAGCCTCTGCCTTCGGCTCAGGTCATGATCCCAGAGTCCTGGGATCAAGCCCCGCATCAGGCTCTCTGCTCAGTGGGGAGCCTGCTTCCTCCTCTCTCTCTGCCTGCCTCTCTGGCTACTTGTGATCTCTGTCAAATAAATAAAAATAAAATCTTTAAAAAAAATTCTTTTTCTCTCCAGTTTGGAAGGTATATGTTACAGAGCTTTGATGGAGGTGGTGAGACCAGAGGGTGTCAGCTGGACAGGGTCACCTTGATATAATCAACACAGTTTAGAGTGAGGTGATTCAGTTTAAAAACCTGTCGTTGGGACGTTTGGGCGGCTCAGTTGGTTAAGTGTCTGCCCTCGTCTGCCTTCAGTTCAGGTCAGATCCATCCCTGCATCAGGCTCACTGCTCAGTGGGGAGCCTGCTTCTCCCTCTCCCTGCCGCTCTGCCTACCTTTGCACACACGCGCTTGCTCTCTCTCTGTGTCAAATAAATAAATAAATAATCTTAAAACAACAAAACCCCAAAAAACAAAAACCTGTTGTCTTTGGGAGTAAGACCTGTGCTACTCCAGCTGACTGAGAGGGATATATAAAGGCAGGATGCCATTTAGTAATTTTTTTTTTTTTAAGATTTCATTCATTCATTTGACAGACAGAAATCACAAGTAGGTAGAGAGGCAGGCACAGAGAGAGGGAGAGGCAGGCTCCCTGCTGAGCAGAGAGCCGGATGCGGGGCTCGATCCCAGGACCCTGGGACCACGACCTGAGCTGAAGGCAGAGGCCTCAACCCACTGAGCCACCCAGGCGCCCCGCCATTTAGTAATTTGCAGTGAGATATGGAACACCAAGGACCCCAGGTATATATGTTCCCTGGCCAGGCCATGTTCTCCCTATAGGCAGGCCACATGGGAGCCAGGGCAAACTAGAAGTTGCTTGGTGAGCATGGAACCAGAGAGTGAAGCTGCCCTGAAGACCTTCCTTATCTTCTTTTTTTTTTTAATTTAAGCTTTTTTTTATTTAAACATATAATGTAACCCCACCCCCCTCAGTTTGTTTTATGACATTAAGAGCCTCTTTTGGTTTGTCTCCCTCCCGATCCCATCTTGTTTCATTTTTTCTTTTCCTACCACCTTAACCCCCACCCCCGTTGCATCTCCACTTCCTCATATCAGGGAGATCATGGGTGTTGCCTCCGGGACCAGACAAATTCCTCTGAGTCTGGGTATCCTTTCTGGGCAGTCCGCAGTTGGGTACTGCCTGTATTTGCCTCTTGAGAAAAATCTTTAATAGAGTGGTTTGCAATAGACGTTTGCAAGTTGAAACAGAAGAACTTGAGTTTGGACCCCAGTGCTGCCATTTATCAGTTACATGACCAATTAGCTATGTGATCCAGTCCAAGTGATACACAGCATCATCACATAACTCATAAATCAACCATCCTGTCCACTGTATGCACATCTCTCCTTCATTTATAACAGTTCACATAGGTGGAGATTTTTTGGCAAAAAGTCTCATGTTGGCAAAAAGCCAACATTAGACTGAAAAAGGAACTTTTACAATAAAAACATTTTTTCCCCCAAAGATTTTATTTACTGGAGACAGAAAGAGTGAGAGCATGAGAGGTGGGGGAGAGTCAGGAGGAGAAGCAGACTCCCTGCTGAGCAGGGAGACCAGTGCGGGCCTCAGTCCAATCCGGGGACTCCAGAATCATCACCTGAGCCGAAGGCAGTTGTTTAACCAACTGAGCCACCCAGGTGTCCCAAAAAAACGTTTTTTAAAAAGTGATTTTGTTTAATTACATTTGGAATTGGATTTTTTTCAGGTCCACTGTTTTTCATCTGTGGACTAGGGATAATAGTAATAGTGGTACCTACTTGGTGGTGGCTGTAAGGATTCAGTATTAGATGAAAAACATTTAGCAGAGGACTTGGTATGTGAGAAACTCTCAGCAAGGGTGACTGTTCATTCCTGTTGCTGTAATTGGTGACTCCCATTTCCATGTTGTGGTAACTGACCAGCTTCTCTTCAGATTCATTCTTTTGTAAATATCTTGTCTTCTCTTAGTAAATGGAAAAAGCAGTGTTTATTCATAAAATGTTCTTAGAGTAAAAACAACTATAGTGGCCATTGGTAATCGTACTTTTCATGTTACTAAACTTAAAATTTTAGTGTACCATTGTAAATTAGCGTCATATTTGAACATCTTTTTCATGCCACTTGGTATTGATTTGTACGGGGTCACTGCCTCAATGCCCTACCCCTCAAAAACAACAGAACTTTAGTAGTTTTTACTTCTCTATTAGCCTGTTTCTTCCCACTTCTTGTCAGCCTATGATTAAAAACAAACAAAACAAGATTTATGAAATTTTGTATTAAGGTTTATTTTTTTTCTCTAGGGTATGTCTTTCTGAAGGACTCTTTTTATTTTTATTTTTTTAAAGATTTTATTTATTTGACAGAGAGAGACACAGTGAGAGAGGGAACACATAAGCAAGGAGAGAGGGAGAGGGAGAAGCAGACTTTCTGCTGACCAAGGAGTATGATGTGGGGCTCGATCCCAGGACCCTGGGATCATGACCTGAGCTGAAGGCAGACGCTTAACGACTAAGCCACTCAGGTGCCCCATTATTATTATTATTTTTTTTTAAGTAAGCTCCATGCCGGGTGTGGAGACCAGTGCAGGGCTTGAACTCAAAATGCTGAGATCAAGAGTTGGACGCTTAACCAGCCTAGCCACCCACGTGTCCCTAAGCATTCTTTTAATTTTTTCCCTAAGCATTCTTTTAAAATCTTGTATTACATTTGATAATCATGTCATGTTGTCATGGGTCTTAATTAGATTCATTGCGAATTATTATTTCTTGTACAGGGTAACTTCCTTTATCATAATGTCTTTCTTTATTCAGCTTAATTCACATGTGGTTGGTTGTTTTTTGTTTTTTAAGATTTTAAATGTCGATGTCGAGTTAGGAAATGGAACTTAAAACACCCTGGAAGCTTTTTTTTTTAAGAAATGTCTATGCCCAACATGGAGCTCAAATTGAGGACTTGAGATCAAGAGTCACATACCCTAGGGACTGAACCAGCCAGGTGCCCCAAACCTGGAGGCTTTTAAAACAAAAACACAAACTTGTATTTATTAGGTAAGCCCTATCCCCAAAATGGGGCTTGAACTCATGACCCCGATATCAAGACTCACATGGTCTACCTACTGAGCCAGCCAGGAGCCCCTTCTAAAGTTCTTCTGAAGATGACTTTTTCATGTTTTTGCTGTGATACATTATGTGTTAGTTTTATAACACTTTGGCTACTTCTGAGTGTTTTGTGTGTGTATAGGCAAAGGGGGATTCTCACTGGCTGCATAAATAGTGTACATACATAACTACAGTTTTATCTTTAAAAAAAAAAAGATTTTATTTATTTATTTATTTGACAGAGAGAGAGAGATCACAAGTAGGCAGAGAGAGAGGGGGGAAGCAGGCTCCCTGCTGAGCAGAGAGCCAGATGCCAGGCTTGATCCCAGGACCCTGAAATCAACACCTGAGCCTAAGGCAGAGGCTTAACCCTGAGCCACCCAGGCACCCCCATAACTACAGTTTTAAATTTGAGATCAATACTAAGCCATTTGGTAGAAAATCGAGCAAAATTTACAAGTTCTTCCTGTGGCCTCTCATTTTAAGATTGTAATTAGGCTTTGATATTTGGTTGTTCTGTGGTGGTTTATCACAGATGTTCAGAAAAAATTTTTTTAATTGTATTTGAATTGTATCACACATATGTCAAGTTTTTATTCTTTAGAATGTAAGCTCTACAGAGTAGGACTGTTACATCACCTGTGTCTGTAATAGTGTCTTATACCTTATAGTACGTTGTTGCTGAATAAATATCTACTTAGTTTAAAAACTAAGGTTCGTGTTTTGAATTTACATTAATAAGCATAGGCAGCCACTCAGTTAAGTCAGCCTTTAGTTGTATGATTTTATTTGCTGGAGAGAGTTGAACATTTACAAAGCTTTAAACATAGGTAGAAAAGTACCTTTTTCTTGAGAATTTTCTTTCTTTTTCACTTTGTGGCTTCTTCTGAAACACTTAGAAAATGATCAGGTTTTAGGGACTCCCTGAGGTAAGATTACTATATGAAGGGAGTGTCAACTTCTTTTGAATAGATTGTTCCCATAATGTTTTCTGGCTGATGGGGAAACTTTTTGGCTAAGGGACTTGTTGGTATAGAGAGGGATCAAGTATATAATGCAAACCATTACTCTAAAGCACAACTTTAGAAAGTATTCTTGGCCATCAGAGTGTTTTATTTTAAATTAGTGTCTTAAGTATTCCAAATATCCACTGACCTTATCTTGACTGTTATCTGAGTAGACCTCAAGAATTTCATGCCTATTTCCTTTTGCACTGGCTGTTTTCAGCTGGTCTCTAAAAATAAACTGGAGTATGTGTAAGGTGAAAAAGTATAATACCTGCAAACTTTTCAGCCTTTTGGGCTGAATATTTATTTATTCAGGTATGTAGGTTATAAATCAGATAAAATTGATGTGTAGATAAGTATCAGTAAATATCTTTGGTTAGATCTGTTGGACCATCTGAAGCAAATGTAAGTTTCAGATTGGCCTCTCCACCTAGATAAAGAAAGCTTTCCAAAGTCCAAAACTGATTAAAATGAGCAAGGATTGGGGCACCAGGGTGGCTCAGCTGGTTAAGCCTCTGCCTTCAGCTTGGGTTGTGATCTCAGGGTCGTGGGATTGAGCCCCGCATCTGGCTCTCTGCTCAGCGGGGAGCCAGCTTCCCCACCACCTCTCTCTGCCTGCCTCTCTGCCTACTTGTGATCTTTCTCTGTGTCAAATAAATAAATAAAATCTTAAAAAAAAAAAAAGCAAGGATTTTTCTTGATTTTTAGGTTTTCTGTTACCTTTTTTTTAAAGATTTATTTATTTTAAAGAGAATGTGAGTTAGTGGGCAGAAGCAAAGAGGGGAAGAGGGAGAAAGAGAATCTCAAGCAGACTCCCCACTGAGTGTTTTGCCCAACACATGGGCTCAGTCTCACGACGGTGAGATCATGACCCAGGCCAAACTCAGGAGTCTGTTCCTTAACAGACTGAGCCACTCAGGTGCTCCAGATTTTCTGTTACTTTTTTCATCTGGTCTAGATATTTAAGACCTGATGAAAGGGGTCTAATATACAGATGCCTGGCTGGCTCAGTTGGAAGAAGATGTGACTCTTGATCTTGGGGTCAAGAGTTTGAGCCCCATGTTGGGTGTAGAGATTACTAAAAAAAAAAAGAAATAAAATTAAGAAAAAGCCCAGCTATTTAAATAAGTAGAGGAACTATTAATACAAACATGTAAATGTTATCCATTTTAACACAAGTAGCATCACACAAGTTATTATGGAATTTAGAAACCTGTTTACTGAAAGAGGAGTATTATCCAATTATCACTTTATTTCTAATAAATTTAAGGGCTGATAGTCTATGATGTTTTTTTCCCAGTATTGGATTTTTCACTTCAGAGATGTTAGAGAGGTCCTGAGTCTGCCACATTCATGTAGTCTCATCACCATATGGAATAAAGCATAAATTTACTCATGTGCAGAGATTTGTGAGTTGAATTACAAAACGGTGGACCTAGGGAACTGATGGTGTTTTGGGGCTCTCACTAAGTTCTGTCATTGCCTTTGATATATAAAGTTTCAGATTTTACTCCTTATAATACCGAAAGTTTTAGTGGCTTTCTGTTGCTCTCCTTCTGGGTGGATGAACATTATTTTGCTGGAAGCTTAATATGCCTTATCACATTTAATCCTCACATGGAATTAGGCATTACTTTCCCATTTTAAAATGGAGAAACAGAAGTTCTGAAAAATTGGATGATTTGTTCTGCTAATCTGGGTGATAATGCAGCTAATAAGTACAAGAGTCAGAATTTGAGTTTGTATCTGTCAGACTAATGCTTGAACTTTGACTTTTAAAGTTATAGCGGTCATGGACCCCTCTAGAATCTGACAAAAATGCGAAGTTTTGCATACAGTTTCAGGTGGTTCATGGATACCCTCTCTGCCAGTTCATTTATGAGCCAAGCTCTGGGCCTAGAAGCCTCTCATAGATGAGGCAGTCTTTCCCCTGCTCTCAGCTTAACAGGACCCTTCTTCTCTGATCTTTCCTTCTCCAGATGAAGGTGCTGGTAGAATAGAATATTTGTGAATGATTCAAGACCTTCGTATTTTGAGGGAGAATAATCTGCCTCTTACGTATACCTCTCCCCACCTGCACCCACAAATGTCCTTTTTGAATGGTCTTTATCTTCAAGTCTCAGGAAAGGACATTTGAGGTATTTGTTTCCTCATTGAGACATCTTACTCCTTTTTTTTTTTCTTCTTTTTAAGATTTTATTTTTGGGTAATCTCTACACCCAACATGGGGCTTGAACTTACAACCCCATGATCAAGAGTTGGATGCTCCACCAACTGAGCAGCCAGGCACTCCAGAGACACCTTGCTCTTGAGGGAAAATCTCCTTTCAAGGAGGAAAAGGAGAAGATTGTGAGTGGAAATGCCTTCCTTACACCTCTTATGGTAGATCCACACCCGTCTTCCTTACCAGATAGTACCTTTGTGCCCAAGTAATAGGTGTGTGACAAGTTTTCACTGAACGAATGGATGGCTCATACTTCTATTTATGCATTAACCAAATTCACTGGCCAGTCGTTGAGCCCTGTATTTCATTCTTCTTATCAGAAACACACCTTGCGTTGTGGGTTTTTTTTTCCTATTAACCAGCCCTTTGTTCATATCACTTCTTTCTTTTTTCTTTTTTTTTTTTTTTAAGTAACTCCATGCCCAGTGTGGAGCTCAGTGCAGGTCTTGAGCTCCTGACCCTGAGATCAAGACCTGTGCTGAGGTCAAGAGTCAGATACTTAACCAACTGAACCACCCAGGCACTCCTCATATCACTTTCTTTTTTTTTTTTTAAGATTTTATTTATTTATTTGTTAGAGAGAGAGAGAGAGTGAGCACAAGCAGACAGAGAAGCAGGCAAAGGCAGAGGGAGAAGCAGGCTCCCTGCCGAGCAAGGAGCCCGATGTGGGACTCGATCCCAGGACGCTGGGATCATGACCTGAGCCGAAGGCAGCCGCTTAACCAACTGAGCCACCCAGGCATCCCCTCATATCACTTTCTTAACAGTATGTTGGTTTAGCAAATATTTTCCTGTTTGGTTCTTCACAGTTTGTTCATAAATAAATATCACTTATATTTATGTTTTAATGAACTGACAGAATATCCGGAGGCAATTTAAATTCTCAAGACTTAGCCTAAGATGCTAATTTCACTAGAAGAAACGATGTATGTCACAAATCATAAATGAGAAGTAGCAACATGTATTAGGCATGACTTTTCCATGCAGGGTTTGTGTACCTTTCTTTAGTAGATTGCCATGGTGAGATCACTAAAATGAATGTAGGGGTTAGATTTATAACTAGGACAGCATAATTACATTATTTTGAATGAGCTTTAACTGAGCAGGCTAAGAAAGTGCACAAGGATTTAATGCTGGCTGGTAGAAGCTCATTTTCTTTGTGAATATAAAAACAATTTGCCTTTGTTCAGTTGTGTTACAGTTGTGTAGCTGGCTTAGACTTTGACTTGACAAATTCATCTTGATGTCAAGGGAATTTTCAGCCAATTGAACTTTGTACCATTGGATTCAATTGTAGTTGGCAAAGCGAGGTTATGTGGGCAACAGGGTGGACTTTTGGTGCCACATGAACTTGGGTTCAAATCCCTGCACACTACCTGTGTGAACCAAGCAAACCAACTTAACTTCTCTGGATTTTGTTTCTTCCGTGTGTGAGATGGTAACACATTAATAGTAAGAATGATAGCTGTTTACTGGGTACTGACTAGATGCCAGGCACTGTACTAGATGCTTCACCTATGTTTACTTTATCCCTGAGTATAATAGACTTCCTTCCTTCTCCCACCATCTCAGAGATGGAGTGGGCCAAAGATGGACAGCATCCAGACCAAGGGGAGAGGTCCTGATGAAGACATTTGTTAACTGGCAACTCTGAGAGTTAAGATATACATTATAATATTCTTTCTTTTAATATTCCTCCCAGAGTTTGGTATGAATCATCTAGAAAATAACCTTAATTATCATTCACCCCTATTTTACATTTACAGATAATATTTAATCGGGTACATATTTGACTTGTTTTTAATTTAATGACTGGTACCTGTTTTGAAGTTAGATTTATGTTTGAATGGCAATGTAAGGAAAAGAACACATAAATTCTGTATTTCACTATGATAACATAAAGAAAAATGAATCCTGTTTAATAATGAAGACTACATCTAAAATTATACAATATTTGTATAATACATCACCCACTACTAGAATGCAGACTTCACTGTACAGTACTCTAGTCTTAATCCCTGGCTGGGGCAACTAGCAGTGACAGTCCCAACTAGAGTTTAGGTCTTCCGCCCCTTGATTCTTCATTAAAATGTATTTAGGCCCATATTCACCTGGTTTAGCATTTTTCCATCAACATTGCACTGCTTTTCCATTAAGCCATTGTCATTTTCCTAAAGAAAAGCAATCCGTGTTGGTATTTTCTTTCTTTTTTAAAGATTTTATTTTATTTTATTTTTAAGATTTTATTTATTCAAGAGAGAATGAGAGAGAGAGAGAGTGCACGCATGAGGGGGGAAGATCAGAAGGAGAAGCAGACTCCCTGCTGAGCAGGGAGCCTAATGTGGGACTCCATTCTGGGACTCCAAGATCATGATCTGAGCTGAAGGCAGTTGCTTAACCGACTAAACCACCCAGACACTCTATCTATCTATCTATCTATCTATCTATTTATTTATGAATGAGAGAGCCAGAGTGAGAGAGCATAAGCAGGGAGAGTGGTACAGGGAGTAGCAGAGGGAGAGGGAGAAGAAGGCTCTCTGCTGAGCAGGGTCCCTGATGCAGGGCTAGATTGTAGGACCCCGAAATCATGACCTGGGCCAAAGGCAGAGGCTTAACTGACTGAGCCATCCAGGGGCCCGAAGTGTTGGTATTTTCTAATAACTTATTTCAAAAGGAAATAATTTATTTAAACATTTTTAAAAATTATTTCTGATTTTTTTTAAAGATTTATTTATTAATTTGCCAGAGAGAGAGGGAGAGAGAGATCACAAGTAGGCAGAGAGGCAGAGAAAGAAGTTGGCTCCTGCTGAGAAAGGAGCCCAAGGCAGGACTCCATCCCAGGACCCCGGGATCATGACCCGAGCCAAAGGCAGCTGCTGAACCGACTGAGCAACTCAGGCGTCCCATAAATTTTTTACAAAGACTTTACTTATTTATTTGTCAGAGATGGAGAGAGAGAGCACACAAACAAGGGGAGAGGCAGGCAGAGGGAGAAGCAGACTCCCCACTGAGCAACAAGCCCAATGTGGGAATTGATTCCAGGACCATGGCATCATGACCTGAGCCAAAGGCAGTCGCTTAACTGACTGAGCCACCCAGACATCCCATCTAGTAATTCATTTTAAAAGGAAAGAAAGAAAAAGAACAAGAAAAGTTACCAAAAACAAAGCCTAGTTAGTGAAGGAAATAGTTAAGTATAGAATTTCCTATACTAAAGAAGATGTAATACGAAATTTTCTACTGTTTAAGGGAACTTGAAAACTGTGGTAAGAGGAGCTAATATTACTTGAGCCCTTATTTTGTGTGAAACATTTTTTAAGTGCTTTGAATATTTTTGCTTATTTTGGTCCTCAGCAATCCTTTGAGGGAGGCATTATTACACTCCTCTCCACTTTCCAGATGGTAACACACGGTGTGTGGTAACTTTGCTCATGCTTCCAGGGCAGAAACCACAACTGGAGTAGTTCTTCTGGCTCCTCTTTGATCAGCAGCTTTCTTCCCAGCCTGTTACTGGGCAAGTGACAGGTGGCCTGCCTTGGAGTTCGTGCCTCTAAGGACAGCTTGGCACAGTGCAGCCTCCCAAATCTGATGGAGACTGTCTTGAGATACTTGTTATCATTTATTTTAATAACTACAATTTACTCTTTTGCTGAAAATATGGTTTTGAAGTTATATCAGGCACAGAAAGGTAAGCCTGAGAACAAACATCCATCATATAATTAGGCCAGGGAGAGACCATGGGGAATGCCTGAAGTGCTGAGGGCAGAGCTGTGTGATAGGGAGCCTTCCATGAACCTGTTCCGTGGCAGAGCTGGCAGTATCAGGCTGATGAAACGGACCCCAGGAGAATTCTCTGCTGAGAGATTTTCCAAAGCAGTAGCTGGTTGCACTGCTGTTGTTGGAACTGGAGGAGCTTCTAGAGTCAGAATCTGCATCCAAACAAGAAAAAGTGGAAGAAGCAATGGGCCTGTCACCATGCTTGCTGCATTCTCTGATGGAGCTGAATCGCTGTGATTTAGCCACTGTGTGCACGTGTGGTTCCACCTGTTCAAAGCATCTCACACCACCCAAGCGTTTCCACTCTACTATTTGTGAATCATGAGCACTGTAAATTGTTACTCCATTTTAATTCCTCTTCTGCAGGTCATGATTACCTTTATTGTCTGTTTTTCCATTGAGACTTTTGTATTTCTTGAGTATAGAATAATTGGATATGGGATAATGAATAGAGGAAACTCCATTATCCTTAATACCACATACATATTTATAGCCAGATCATTCTCTTTTACAATAACAAAAGTATCTTATTTTATGCATATTAAATAGCACTTCTCAGAGTAAAATGTAACTGGCATGATGGTATTTAAGCAGTTTAAAAATATTGAGTGTATATTTCTGAGTTATATACCTTTACTTAGTTAGGTACCCAATGTGCCTTGGTCCTCAATGAAGAACATAGTTTAAAAGGAAATCCTTTAGGGGCACCTGGATGGTTCAGTGGGTTAAAGCCTCTGCCTTCGGCTCAGGTCATGATCCCGGGGTCCTGGGATCGAGCCCCACAATGGGCTCTCTGCTCCGCAGGGAGCCTGCTTTCCCCTCTCCCTCTCTGCCTGCCTCTCTGCCTACTTGTGATCTCTGTCTGTCAAATAAATAAATTAATTAATAAAATCTTTACAAAAGAAAAAGGAAATCCTTTAAATCCTTAAGTGTGGCCTCTGTTAAGGGGAACCTTATAAATAAAAAAGGGAAAAATCATTTTCCATGTTAAAAAAGGAAACGTTTTGCTCTTGGAGCATTTGTGTAAATGGAAGAAGTATTTGCTGTAACTAGAAAATCACCTTATAAAATATGTGGAAAAAACAGTTATTTCATGTATGATGAAGGCATGAGTTTTGAACTTTGATTAATGAAGAAAACAAGTAGAATTTTTAAGAAGCCTGGGAGTTTATTCATGTGTATCTGTTTAGGATTTTAACCACAAGAGCAATTTTCTTGATTTTATAATCTTCAAATCTTTCATGGTAATACTAATTTAAGAACAGTGGAACTGTTGTACATTTTTTTTTAAGGTAGTGGAAAATAGTTGGGAAATATTCTCTCAGGCAATACAAGTGAACATTGATTTGATTCTTCATTAAAATGTATTTGGGCCCATTTTCATTTATAGTTCTAAAATCGATTCCCTTTATCTCTCTATGGTTCCCCCTTCGCCACATCACAACCATATCTAGATAACAGGATACAACAATAATTTCAACCTGGCGAAAGTGAATGTTAGAAAAATAAGCAGCTATTCATAAATATGCTCATTTCAGTTCTTCCTTTTCACTTTTATATTGTGCAGTTACAACTTCTAGAAATACTGCTCACAGTACTCACTGGCAAGACAAGATAGAAAAAATAAGAGTAGTTCAGGAAAATATTAAAAACATTTTCTCCCCTGGGAATTAAGTGAGATTATATATATATATGTGTGTGTGTGTGTATATATATATGTATATATATATACACACCAGAGAGATCATGCTTTCTCTCTTTCTCACTCTCAAATAAATAAAAGAATGTTTTTTTTGTTTGTTTGGTTTTTTTTAAAGATTTTATTTATTTATTTATTTGACAGACAGAGATCACAAGTAGGCAGAGAGGCAGGCAGAGAGAGGAGGAAGCAGACTCAATGCTGAGCAGAGAGCCCGATGTGGGGCTCGATCCCAGCACCCGAGATCATGACCTGAGCCGAAGGCAGAGGCTTTAACCCACTGAGCCACCCAGGCGCCCCTAAAAGAATGTTTTTTAAAGATTTTGTTTATTTGACAGCAGGAGAGCACAGGCAGGGGGAACAGCAGAGGGAGAGGGAGAAGCAGGCCCCGCGCTGAGCAGGGAGCTCAATGTGGGGCTTGATCCAGGACTCTGGGATCATGACCTTAGCTGAAGGCAGTTGCTTAACCAACTGACCCACCCAGGAACCCCTAAAAAAAAAAAAGACAATCCGGTCGCTTGGGTGGCTCAGTGGGTTAAAGCCTCTGCCTTCCGCTCAGGTTATGATCCCAGGGTCCTGTGATGGAGCCCCACATCAGGCTCTGCTCCGTGGGGAGCCTGCTTCCCACCGCCCCCCTGCCTGCCTCTCTGCCTACTTGTGATCTATGTCAAGTAAATAAATAAAATCTTTTAAAAAAAGGCAATCCATTGTTTTAGAAAGTACAGTATAATACATTTTTTAAAGTTTGTTTGTTTACTTTTTGTAATCTCTACACCCAAATTCACTACCCTGAGATCAAGAGTCACATGCTCACTCTTCTGACTGAGCCAGTGAGTCGCCTCACAATATAACATAATTTTTGAAGAATGATCTTACTGTATTTGGGGATCACTGTATTCTTCCTAACATCTCATTGTCCAGGATAGTAAATAGAAAATATATGAGAGGTCATCTATGCAAATAGTGTTTCCATTTCATATTTTAGACTTTCTTTCAGTATATCCCTGAAATTAGCTTATCATTTGACTCTTTTCCTAAAAGTTAAATGCGGCAACAACAACAAAGATCTGGCCATTAGAGGAGTTCAGTTACTTGAACTTCAGTTTAGTAAAAGTTTGAGTGTAATGAGAAGACCAAAATGTACTTTTGATTGTTGTTTTCTTACTCCTCATATGTGCTAGAGTATAGTGATCTTGTGTGTTATCACCTTAACCATAAAAATAGATAATACATTGTTTGACCAAGGACAGAAGAAAATGGATGAAAATGAAACAGACAATGGAAAAAACACTGTCTGCTTAAGGCACCGTGACCACCATACTCTCTGTCAAAAGGAAGAGGTACAATGCTTCATTATTTATGGCACACTCAGTGTAGAGGTAAGCTCCAGGCTTGAATTAGGTTAATACTTGTTAACTACCCTTGTTAGATGATCTCTGCCTCGGATAGGCTTTATCTAGATCTATCTATCTCCTCTCGTCACTTTCCTGATGAAAAGTCTTCTGACTTCTGCCTAGTCTAAGAAAAGCATCAGGATAAAATTATAGTTGCAATTTTATATGGGATTAACTTTTATCAAACTCAAGTGCATCAGTGGCTTAAAAAACCTTCCAGCTAAATCGTGTGTCCCTTTGCTCTGCTTTAAAAATAGTACAACTAAAAGACTCTTAAAATAATTAGACAAGAAATGACTGGAGGATTAGAAAAGGGTTTACATTCTGACAAGATGTGGACCTGCTTATAATAGCTTGGGTCTCTAGATGACTGTGATTTGGGGGACACCTTTTACCCAAGCTCAAAAATTTGTAAACTGTCTTTTCCTCTGAACAAAAAACTTAATTATCAAATCATCTTGTTCTCTGGGTAAATATTAGTTCATTTAAAGGAAGTCAGCCATATTGTGTCTGAAAAGATGGCAAGTTTTGTAAGTGTAACTTTTGCTTTTACTGTAGTTTACACAGCAGGCACAAGTATCTGTATCATTTTAGGGGAGTAGCTGTGAAAACTTTTAAATAACAATGAAGAAATTATTGATTAACTTTATGAAAACTACTGACATGTTCAGAACAAAATAGGAAAGAAAGGGTGAGAGTAAAAGTATCTGACAGTGGAGAAGTTTCACAAAAATCTGTTCGGTGATAATTGAGCCTTGATCTGGAGGATGCTAGAACGCTTTACTGGAATTCAGTGGTTTAGATCCTTTTACTGGAATGAGTTTCCCAAGGGTTAGGTCAGCTTCCTCTGTCACCAGTGAGAGTAGAGAGAGCTGTGCAGGAAGAGACACTATGTGGAGGTAAAAGTTTCTTACCAAGGAAAGGAACCGGGAAGTAAGATGAGTCAGTGTGAGGCTTGAACCAAAAGCCAATAATTAAAGACTGGTTTATGAGGAAGTTATTTATTTATTTATTTATTTTAAGATTTTATTTATTTGTCAGAGAGAGAGAGAAGGAGCACAGGCAGACAGAGTGGTAGGCAGAGGCAGAGGGAGAAGCAGGCTCCCTGCCGAGCAAGGAGCCTGATGTGGGACTCGATCCCAGGATGCTGGGATCATGACCTGAGCCGAAGGCAGCTGCTTAACCAACTGAGCCACCCAGGCGTCCCTTTTTTTTTTTTTAAAGATTTTATTTATTTATTTGACAGAGATCACAAAAAGGCAGAGAAGCAGGCAGAGAGGGAAGGGGAGAAGCAGGCTCCCTGCCAAGCAGAGAGCCAGATGCAGGACTCGATCCCAGGACCCTGGGATCATGACCCGAGCCGAAAGCAGCGGCTTAACCCACTGAGCCACCCAGGTGTCCCTATGAGGAAATTTTTAGTATAATTAAACCAAGCCTATAAATAAGATGGGGCATGCATAACCCAGAAGATCTGGATTCAAAAGAAGACACATGATTCTGGGAAAGTATCCTAGACCAAGAAACAATTGGTAATAATAGTTGAGATTTAAGGCACATGGGGCTTGTCTGTTCCAAGGTTTTTATATTTCTTTTAAAAAAAGAAATAAAAAAACGTATCTTAACTTTAAATTAAGGAAGAAGGGGGCCTGGGTGGCTCAGTTAAGTGTCTGCCTTTGGCTCAGGTCATGATCTCAGGGTTGTGGGACGAAGCCCTGCTTTCTGGTCTGCTTGAAGATTTCCTCTTCCTGTCTCCCCCCACCCCAACTCGTGCTTGTGCACTCTCTCTCTCAAATAAATAAATCTTTTAAAAAAGATAAATAAAGGGGTGCCTGGGCGGCTCAGTTGGTTAAAGCCTCTGCCTTCGGCTCAGATCATGATCTCAGGGTCCTGGGATCGAGCCCCGCATCGGACTCTCTGCTCAGCAGGGAGCCTGCTTCCTCCTCTCTCTCTCTGCCTGCCTCTCTGCCTACTTGTGATCTGTCTGTCAAATAAATAAAAATAAAAAATCTTAAAAAAAAAAGATAAGTAAAGGAAGAAATTTGGCTATTATTTGGTCAGTCATATTTTCAAGGAAGAAGCATGCTTGACTCAAGTTTTATTTTCTCAGTCACACCTGGAGAGATCCTATCTGCTGAGTTAATGTACTCAGAGCAAATATAACAAGAATTCTTTTAACCTTTATCAGCACAGTGATAACTTACAAAGTTCACCACGATTTTCTGAAGAAGGCAGGGTACATGTTATTTTCCCTATGAAGAAACAGACTCAGGGACTGGCTCACTCAGGAGGGGGTAAGGGGCGGAGCCAGGACTTGGAGGTGGAGCCTTGTGACATCAGTCTAGTGTTCTTGGCGTTATGTGAAGCTAGTGGCTGCTATTGGAATTGCAGGCATAGCCCATTAGAGAAAATCTAAATAACCACAGGTACCAAAACAACAAAAGTTGAAATCTCTTTCATGGCTTTGGAAAATGCAGTTGCACTTACAAGTGAAGTAATAAAATCGTAATTAATTGGTTAAAGTCTGTGAAGTTGTAATATACAATAAATTATTTTTCTAATCACTTTTGGGAAATGAAGCAATCTTTATAACTTTGCCCCCAAACCAAGATTTATTCTTTTGTTCAAACAACTTTTTTAAAGATTTATTTTTTTATTAGAGAGAGCATGAGTGGGGGAGGGGGAAATGTCGTGGCAAAGAGAGAAACCTCAAGCAGATTCCCTGCTGAGCGTGGGAACTGGTGGAGGGCTCCATCCTAGGACTCTGAGATCAGTACCTGAGCGGAAATGGAAAGAGTCAGCTGTCCAACCGACTGAGCCACCCAGGTGCCCCCAAACAGCTATTTTTAATGACAGTCTTTGGAAGGATTTATAAATTTCTCTATTCATCTTAAAAGAAAAACTGTGGTTGTGGTTAAATACATGACTAATGTTTACAATTTGTTCCTTTGATGAAAAATTCTAGACTACAGTGCTTTTGTGATTCTTTATAACTTCTCTTTAAATGTGTTTTGTTGGTATGTATGTGCTCTCTCTTGCTGGAGAAAGTATTACCCATCATTTCCTGCTGCTGTCAACATGCTATTTAATAAGCCCTTTTTCCTTTAATTTGTCATCTTTTAACCTCCTTTGAATTGGATAACCAGTTCACGTAACTCATTAAAAACATGGAATAAGAAAAAAAAAGTTCATAAAGGAGGACAGAAATTTATTTTTTGTTGGGGACGTATACTTAATAACTTTGACTCCGACATATATATTTCATTACACAAACACATTTTTGCCTATTCTGTGTTAATTCAGTTATGTTCAGAGAGTTGGTGTTTCCAGATATTGTCTAAACTGTACAATATCTTGACCTTAGTATAGGTATTGGGAAGTAGGAAATATTAACTCTTGGCTAGATCCATCTGTTTCTGGCTCATTTTTTTCCTTAGACTTTTTCAAATGAAATGAATTTGATATATTTGAACATTTAAAAAGTAAGGTTTTAAAATTCTGTACTTGATTTTAATTGAGTGTATCTGACCCTTTAAAAAAACTTTTTTGAACTGAAATTCACATAACAGAAAATTCACCACTTTAAACAATTCAGTGACATTTAGTACATTCACAGCACCACCTCTGTCTAGTTCCAAAACATTTTCATTACCCTAAAAGGAAGCCCTATACCTATTAAACAGTGAGTTCCCTCCCCTTCTATCAACCACCAGTTAACATTCTGTCCCTGTGGATTTATCTATTCCGGATATTTCATTTAAATGGAATCATAAAGTGGGATGTCTGGCTGGCTTAGTAGAGCATGTGGCTCCTGATCATGAGTTCAAGCCCCATGTTGGGCACAGTTTACTTTAAAAATAAATAAATAAAAACAAGGCTACATCTTTTTTTAAAAAATATTTTATTTATTTATTTGAGAGAGAGACAGTGAGAGAGAGCCTGAGTGAGGAGAAGGTCAGAGGGAGAAGCAGACTCCTCATGGAGCTGGGAGCCCGATGTGGGACTCGATCCTGGGACTCCAGGATCATGACCTGAGCTGAAAGCAGTCACTTAACCAACTGAGCCACCCAGGCACCCCAAGGCTACATCTTTAAAAAGAAATAAATAAATGGAATCATACAATGCGACCTTATATGCCTGGTTTCTTTCACTTAACATATGTTTTTGAAGTTCATCCATATGATAGCATGCATCTACTTCATTTTTTTTGGCTGAATAGTATTCCACTGTATGTCTATTGCACAATTCATTTATCCTTTCATCTACTGGTGGACATTAGGTTGTTTCCACTTTTTGGTTATTTCTTATACTCCTGGTATGAATATGCATGTGCCTGTTTTCATTTCTTTTGGGTATATATCTAGGAGTGAGATTGCTGGGTCATATGATGATGATGATTGCATGTTTAACTTTTGAGGAATTGATGAGTTGTTTTCCGTAGTGGCTGAACCATTTTATTTTCCCACTAGCAATGTATAAGGGTTCCAATTTCTCCACAGTCTTACCAGCACTTTTTATTTTTTAAATTATAGCCAACCTAATGGGTACAGAGTAGTATCTTATTGTGGTTCTGAACTGCATTTTCCCAGTGCCTAGGAATGTTGAGCATCTTTGCATGTGCTTATTGACTATTTGCATATGTTCTTTGGAGAAGTATCTTCAAATCATTTGCCTATTTTATAATTGAGTTGTCTGGCTTTTTATTGTATAAGAGTTCTTCATATATCCAGATACTAGACCCTTAATCAAATATGATTTGCAGGGCGCCTGGGTGGCTCAGTTGGTTAAGCAACTGCCTTCAGCTCAGGTCATGATCCCGGAGTCCCAGGATTGAGTCCTGCATCGGGCTTCCAGCTCCATGGGGAGTCTGCTTCTCCCTCTCATGCTCTCTCTCACTGAAATAAATAAATAAAATCTTTTAAAAATATATGATTTGCAAATATTTTCTCCCATTCTATAGTTGTCTTTTTACTTTCTTGATTTGGTCCTTTGATAAACACAGTTTTAAATTTTGAAAAAGTCAGATTTATCTGTTTTTTCCCCTTTTTGCTCATACTTTTGGTATCATATCTAAGAATCCATTTCCAAATTCAAGGTCATACTTCACACAGTATATAAAAATTAATCAAACTGAATCATCAACCTAAATATAAGAACTAAGCTGTAAAATTCTTTAGAAGAAAACAGAGGTAAATTTTATAACATTTATCTCTGTGTCTCTCTTATACCAGTACCTCACTATTTTGATTAAGGTAGCTTTATAGTAAGTTTTAAAATCAGAAAATAGGAGTCTTCCAGCTTTGTTCTTTTTCATTTTGTTTTGGCTACTCAAGGCCCCTTGTAATTCCATATGAGCTCGAGAATTGGCTTTCTCTGAAAAAAGGGTAGGGATTGCATTTGAATCTGTAGATCATTTTGGATAGTTTTGCCATCTTACAATACTAAGTGTTACAATTTATGAACACAGGATGTCTTTTCATTTCATTTCTTTCAGCAGTGAAGGGGTGCTTGGCTGGCTCAGTCAGGAAAGCATGTGACTCTTGATCTCAGGCTCATGAGTTCAAACCCCACGTTGGACATGGAGTCTATTTAAAAAACAATAGCAATACTTTCTTTCAGTTATGTTTTATATTGTTCAGTATACAAACTTTTTCACCTCATTTATTTTTAGATTTTTTATTCTTTTGAATGCTATTATATATGTAATCTTTTTTTTTTCATTTAACCAATAACTTTTAAAAGCTTTATTGAAATAGAATTCACATAGCATACTACTCACCCATTAAAGCATACAATTCAGTGGTTTTTGGCATATTCAGAGTTGTGCATCCATCACGACCATCAGTTTTAGAATGCTAAATGAAATCATTTTTTTAAAATTTTCAAGCCCTGGTGTGGAGAATTCATACTGATTTGTGCATGTTGGTTTTGTACCCTTCAGCTTTACTGAGTTTATTAGTTCTAGTCTTTTTTTTTTTTTTTAAGATTTTATTTATTTATTTGACACAGAGAGAGAGATCACAAGTAGACAGAGAGAGAGAGGGAGAAACCGGCTCCCTGCTGAGCAGAGAGCCTGATGTGGGGCTTGATCCCACGACCCCGAGATCATGACCTGAGCTGAAGGGAGAGGCTTAACCCTCTGAGCCACCAAGGTGCCCCAGCTCTAGTCTTTTTTGTGTCAATTCAGAAAATTATGTATTTTCCCTTCATATTAACAATATGTTACATTGATTCTTTTGTATGTTGAACTACTGTTGCATTTCTGGGGATAAATCCCACTTGGTTGTGGTGTATGATCCTTTTGATATGTTGTTTGATTCAGTTCATGTCTATTACATCTGTATTTATAAAAGACACAAGCCTATAGTTTTCTTTTCTAATGGTGTCTTTTGTCTGTGTGGGGCATGAGGATAATGCTGTCCATTCTCCCCTCTTCTTTGACCCCCCCCACTTTGTTTTTTGGATGGGTTTTAAGTTACTTTGGAAAGCTAATTATCCAGATTCTCAAGATTGTTATCTAAGACAAAGCCCCCAAAATGGACTTCTACAGAAAATTTTATGCCTGATGAGAATTTAATGACATTTTGTTGCTCAAACTCTACCTATCCATCTTAGAAACAAACTGTATTATAGTCATAAAATCTCAGGCAGTCAGATGTTATTTCATTATTATATGTGTAGAAATTCTAAAGAAGCACTGAACCCAAAGATTATGGTGTTATGAGATTTTAGTTACCCATATGTATGTAAACATTTCTAGTGGCAATTTTATTAATTTATTATTTTTTTAAAATAAGTTATTTATTTGAGGATGAGCGAAAGCAAGAAAGATCACAGAGGGAGAGGGAGATGCAGACTCACCACTGAGCAGAGAGCCCGAAGTGGGGCTCGATCCTAGGACTCTGGGACCCGGACCTGAGCCAAAAGCTGACACTTTGGACAGAGCTATCCAGGCATCCCTCTAGTGGCAATTTTAGAAATATAATACCTCCTTGGAACATTTAACAAGATATAAACGTGACTTTGGCCAGGCTTAACCACTTCATAGATAGAACTTGAGCACAGGAGCAAGTACCAAAGCAAATACTTTACTACATATTAACAGTTAATGTTTAAATGTCCAAAACCTTAGACTCTCCTACAAATATAATAGCTGATCAGCAAATAATTTGCTATATCTATTATTTTCAGCCATTTGTACAATTAGGTAAAGTCCTTGCTACTCTTTTATAAGATACATAATTCATAAAAAACTAATTATGGTGTAATTTTACAAATGTATTTCCCTTTCTATTTGATTTTCTGTCCACATGTGACATGAATATAAATGCATTGCTAAAATAAACTTTTAGCATATTTTAAGATTTAGTTTCTTTTAGAATGTACCTTTTTTAGAATGCCAGTAGATTATTCAGGTTTTCTTCTTTTAATTATCTCATGACTGGTTCACAAGGTACAACAACAAATTACATAGTAAACCTATAGTGTTTTTGTCTGTTTTGTTTTTTAAGTAGGCTCCATGCCCAATGTGGGGCTTGAACTCCTGACCCTGAGATCAAGAGCCGCATGCCTACCAACTGAGCCAGCCAGGCACCTCTATAGTAAACTTATAGTTTTATAACTATTTAGATATTTATGTTTGCAGCATTGAAGTCCAACTGTATTTTAGGGGAAAAGTAATATATACAAAGAATATTATAAAGACCTTTTAATTTTGGTTAAAAATGACATACCATTGTGACCAAATAGTTTTAGATCCTAACGGATGCCCAGTTTTCTGGTTTATGGCAAAAAATAAGTATTTGTAGAATTAAGTTCATGGCAATAGTATGCATTATAGACCAAACAAAGTACATTCAATCCAATTTTTTTTTTAAGATTTTATTTATTTATTTAACAGAGAGAGAGACACAGAGCAAGAGAGAGAGCACAAACACAGGGAGTCGAGAGGGAGAAGCAGACTCTCTGCTAAGCAGGGAGCCCCACGCGGGGCTCAATCCCAGCGAAAGGCAGAGAGGCCCAACTACTTAGCCATATAGGCGCCTCACATTCAATCCAATCCTAAGATGAAACACAAAACATAAATACAATTAACAAAATATGTTGTAATTGGTCCATATAAATGGAAGTAATTAGAAAATTATTTTTGAGGAGGGGTATAGAATTTATTTTGCTGATGTTTAGTAGAGTGGATAAAACTAAATAATCATTGAAAAATACAGTGGTTTTTCGGGGCACCCGGGTGGCTCAGTTGGTTAAGTGTCTCTTGATTTCACCTCAGGTGGTGATCTCAGGGCTGTGAGATTGAGTCCTGTGTTGGTTCCGCACTCAGCAGGGAGTCTGGTGGAGATTCTTTCTCTCCCTCTCCTTGTAATGCTCTGCCCACACTCTCTCTCTCTCTCTCTCTCTCTAAAATAAATAAGTAAATCTTTTTAGGGACGCCTGGGTGGCTCAGTTCGTTAAGTGTCTGCCTTCAGCTCAGGTCATGATCCTCAGGGTCCTGGGATTGAGCCAGGCACTGGGCTCCCTGCTCAGGGGGGAGCCTCCTTCTCCCTTTCTTCCCCATTTGTGCTCTCTTGCTATCTCTGTCTCTCTCTCCCTCAAATAAATACATAAAAATCTAAAAAAAAAAAAAATACAGTGGTTTTCTAGTGGCAAACACATTTGTTTAAGTTTGGTATTGTGTTCCCATGATGGAGGTGTGAAGGAGATATTACTTACACTTATTATTACCCCCTTTTACATTTGGGAAAATGGAATTGGTCTGATTGACTTTTCCACCTCCCAGTTAGCAAGTGACAGTAATTAAGCCCAGGACTGCAGACTTTAAGTATCAGTTTTTTTGTTAAATGAGACTTTTCTTTTTCTAAGTTGCAGTTCAAAAGAAAGAAGTAATAGTATCCATTTTCTATAAATGTAATAGATACTCTATCCTTACAGATAACATGTAATTTATTTTATAAACATAATTATAACTTCAGAAAATAGTTCACAATAAGACTCGGACTTTCTGCTATATTAAAGTGTGTGTGGATTTTCAAAAGTTGACTTCTGTGCAGCTTCTCAAGGATAGGTTGTTCATACACCAGTTCCTGTATAACTCTAGAGGGGCATTGTGCTGTAGTGCAATGGTTTTCACCCACCAATGGGCATAGGAATTACTTGGGAGTTGAATAGCTCTGGAGGGCTCAAGAAGCTCTCCGGGTAATTCTGGTAGAAGTGGTCCAGGGACAGTCCTTAGACAAACACTGGCTTTAGCATTTCACATACACAATATCTGTTTCATGAGGTAGTGGTGGTGATTTGATATATATTATTGTCCTTCGTGGGACAGAACCTGGTACATAGGAAATGTTCAGAATATTTCATTCATCTATAATGGCTTGGGTGACAACTAAGAAGCCAGGGAATATTCGTTCTTTCAACAAAATTTATTGAATTCCTGCACCTTTGTTTGGTTACAAAGGGGAAATGGACACATTCCTCACTTTTGTCGAGTTTGTTTGGTTAAGAGACTCATTTTAAAGCTATAGTTCTTCCTTTATAAAAAGTTGTAAGATGAAATGAATATTAAGAACATGTTTGTATACTCTTTCCCCCTGTAAATTAAAAAGTCATTTTTTATTTGAATGAGGATTATAGGTTAAAAATATAGCCTGAATATTATTATTTCTTATTTTATTGTTGCTCTAAAGCTGTATTTTCCAATACAGTGCCTCTAGAGACCTGCAGCTATTTAATTTAAGTCAATTAAAATTAAATAACATTAAATATTTCGTTCCTCAGCTGCACTAACCACATTCTAGGTGCTTGGTAGCCACAGGCAGCTAGTGGCTGCTATATTGGGAGACAATATTTCCATCATCATAAAAAGTTCTGTTCGGCTGTGTTGCTCTAGAGTCTAGAACAAAGCAGGGAATTTTTCCAGTTGCCTTGATCTGTAAACTGATTTTGAGGTAAATATTAGCAGTGTCCTGAGGCTGTCATTTTAATGCTTAAGTGCATTAATAACCTTTCAGCTTGACCAAGCCCAGAGCTAGTATCGATTTCCCTGAACAGTTTCATTATACAGCAAGTGAAATCTAAGTGCTAATATCTGCACATTTTTTTAAACCTTCAGGTGATATCTTATTGCTCTATATAGAGCTTTTTGTGTATTTGTGTATAAGTGAGAATTTACCACTGTAAAGTTATGATTGCATTAAATCTGTATAATAAATTTTGGGGGGCAAAGAAGAGTTGCAGTTGTACTTATATTTCTAGAATTTATAATATTTACATGAAATAATTTATGTATAGAAACCAAATTCAAGAGTAGTGAGAAGTGGGATTAACACTATCTGATCAGTATTCTAGATAAAACCCCAATTGTACTTATAAAATACCAATTATGATGCATTTAGTATTTTGACAGTTTTAAAGCTAAACACTTGTTCAGTATATGTTATTTTGTTGTTGTTAAAACTCTGTAAAATGGTGTAGCACCTGCTACATTCTGATTTCTAGGCCGTGAATGCATTTTTCTATGCAGAGTTCAAGAAATAGTCTGGGGGCACCTGGGTGGCTCAGTAGATTAAAGCCTCTGTCTTGGCTCAGGTCATGATCTCAGGGTCCTGGGATCGAGTCCCGCATCGGGCTCTCCGCCCAGCGGGGAGCCTGCTTCCTCCTCTCTCTCTGCCTGCCTCTCTGCCTACTTGTGATCTCTGTCTGTCAAATAAATAAATAAAATCTTAAAAAAAAAAAAAAAACAGTCTGCAAGAGTAGTTGACTTTTTACCTCTTTTTCTTGCCTGTATCTGGATATATATTTGCGGGGGGGGTCTTGTGTCTTTTCTTCGGGTTTTGGTATTGTCCCTTTTTGAGAAGAGAAGCAATAAGAGACTGATGTCACTTGGTCCCAGGTGGCAGACCAGAGCAGTGAGAAGAATAGACATTCTCTTGTACATGTCTGCCTCCATCAGTGACTCTCCCTCTTTCCAGATCACTTACTTCAGCCTCTGGTACCACAACAAGCAAAACCAGCGCCGGTGGGTAGATCTGGACAAACCTCTGAAGAAGCAGCTGGATAAACACGCTGTGGAACCGACCGTCTATTTTGGAGTGGTGTTTTATGTGCCTTCAGTTTCTCAGCTGCAGCAGGAGATTACCAGGTGAGAAATAACACGCTCTCTGTTTTTAGGAAACACTAAAAAACACTAAAAAGGGACACCGAGGGACACCGAGGTTAAGGTCAGGAGATCAGACTAACCGTGGCCTCTGGCGCCCATGTACAGCCACATGATAACATGGCAGCTGTGGTCTGTGGTTGACTGAGAGTTTCACTGAAACTGAACACAGACTGGCCATTAAAGGGGAAGATGATGTTTTTCTCCGGGCTGTGAACTCCTTTTTTAGTGCTGTCCTCTTCATATTTGTTTGTTTGTTTGTTTCTGGTCTTTGTAACACTGAAACAAGAGAGGAGATTTTTAGAAAGTTTCAGAATCTGTGTTCTTTCCTCA
The DNA here is from genome assembly GCA_003697995.1 of Taxidea taxus jeffersonii. NCBI lineage: Eukaryota > Metazoa > Chordata > Mammalia > Carnivora > Mustelidae > Taxidea > Taxidea taxus. The sequence continues at coordinate 64,320 of ML101699.1, forward strand.
GGGAAATGTGCAGAAGGGTTCTTAAAGTTCTCTGGCTGCGGGAGCTGTATATTCTGTAGATAGTTGGGAGGGTACAAGAAGAGGCCAATAAGTGCACTTAGAAGGGACCACGGCAGAAAGGGAAGAGCATATTAAGGAGTGGGATAGAGGAACTCAATGTTTGTTTGTTTTTTCTTGAAGACAAAACAAAAAAACAAGGAATAAAATTTGGGATCCGTGAGTCTGCCTTACAAGTTCTCCCATATCTACCACTACCTTATCTTTGGAACCCTATTTAATATTACTTTTCAGCCAAGCTGGACTACTTCCAGTGCCCTGAACATGCCGCATGCCTTTTTAACTTTGGGTCCTAGATCTTTTGTATTTATGTACTGGAATCCTACTCATTCTCTGAATTTTAGTTTAAAGGACACCTCCTCCCTGAAGTTTCTGTGGTCCCTAGGCTGGAATGAGCTTTGCCTTCTCTGGACTGCCCTACAGTTTGCTTGTACTTGTGTTAAGATGGAAGTTGTTACAGCCTTTTGTTATAGTTATTTGTGTACATATGCTATCTTTTTCTTGGATTTTAAACCTCTGTTTTCTTTAGCTTTACCTTTCATACAGTATCTAACACAGTGCCCTGTAGATAGTAAGAACCTGGTACTGCCCTGTGTTTGTGTAATGTTCTTTTCGAGTACTGAATTTGCCAGTTAATTATTGGAAGAAGATAGAAAACCAAAGAAGGAAGAATCAGGTAGTAGGGACAAATATGCACTGACTATAAAACTGATCTGGGATAAAAATATTGATGAGAGAAGTAGAACCAAGGAGGAAAAGTAACAGCTGATCACTGACTCATTTATTTGAACATTCATTGAGTATATAATATGGTGTGATGTAAGAACCAGCTTCCTTACCTGGGAGATGAATGTACAAGTGAATAGGCTTTAATCCTACCCTGGAGGAGTTATTCAGAGTCTGGTCGAACTGACAGCCCATGTAGATAAACAATTACAGTTTATTATGATGATGAATGCTTTAATTAACTCTAGATTCCTAGGGGTGGGACAGGTGGGGGGAACAAGAACTTCAGGAGGAATTTTCTAGTTAGAGGGATTAGCCTTGTGCAGAGTAGGGGAGAGAATGAAAGTCATTGATGTTTTCCAGAAATTTCAGATACTACCTGGAGCAGGGAGAGGAGATTCGAAAAATAGGAATGTCCTCGTCATAAAGTCATGGTACAATGGGGAAAGACATTTTTGAATTTTAATGGAATGGAAAGATGACATTTGTATTTTACCAATGTCACCCATCATGGAAGGCAGCTTAGAGGTGGCAAGACTATATAGTTAGGAGACCAGTTAGGTAGGTATATGCCATAAACTAGACATTAGTCTAGAATATGGACCCGAACAAAGGCATTAGCTATAGGAAGGAGAGGGAGAGCGGGCCGGTAGATTCAGTCAGTAGGAGTGCACATCGATGAGGTGTAAGAGAACCTGTTAGAGAAGTTGTTGATGAAGTTTGGCTGCATGTAACAAAAGCCCTAAATATCTTTCATTTCTTAAAGGAAGTCCAGAGGTCAGCCATGCTGAGCTTATACTGCTGCACCAAGTCTTCAGGGACCCATGTTCTTTCTTACTGTTCTACCCTGCTCAGCATGTTCTTTCCATTCACTACGGAATCTCATTGTCAAAGAATTCTAGAGAAGGTCTAGCTATCACATTCGGATTCGGGGCAGCAAAAGGATAAAATGGGTTCCACTCTCAGCTAAGTCACGTTCCTTTAAGAGGCCTTTCTCAGTTCCTCAGTCACACTAGCCACATTTTAATACTCAGTAGCCACATGTGGCTAATGGCTCCCATATTGGACAGGACAGATAGACATCACTTTTATCACTGCAGGAAGTTCTATTAGACAACACTGCCCTGAACCTAATAGTTCACAGGAAAAATCAGAGACCAGATGAACATGTTAAATAACCCTAGGAGAGTGCAATCAGACAAATCCAAAATGTAGGGAATTCTACATGACCCATTGCACCATTTTTTAATACAAATGATATGAACATAAAGAGGAATTTTTCTTTTCAAAAGTAAGAGAGAACTGTCAATCGAATGTGACCTGTGGAACTTTTTTTTTTTTTAAAGATTTTATTTATTTATTTGAGAGAGAGAGAGAGTGAGAGAGCATGAGAGGGAGGTCAGAGGGAGAAGCAGACTCCCCATGGAGCTGGGAGCCTAATGCGGGACTCGGTCCCAGGACTCTGGGATCATGACCTGAGCCAAAGGCAGTCGCTCAACCAACTGAGCCACTCAGGTGCTCTGGAACTTGTTTAGATACTGATTTTTTTTTTTTTAACTGTAAAAATATATTTTTGAGCGGCACCTGGCTGGCTTATCCGGTAGAGCATGTGTCTCTTGACCTCAGGGTTATAAGTTCAAGCCCCATGTTGGGTATAGAGATTACTTAAAAATAAAATAGTAAAAAAAATACATTTTTGAGGCAATCACAACAATTGCATATGGACCAGGTCCTGGATAACTTTAGGACATTGTTGCCCATTTTGTTGGGTGTGTTTGGATTTGTCTGATTGCACTCTCGTAGGGTTATTTAACATGTTCAAAAGGTCTCTGATCCCTGGAGCTGAGATTTTAAACTCAAGCATGCTGCCTTCTGAGTCCTTGCTCTCAAGCATTGTATTCATATGGACTCTAGGATAAAAAAAACTGAAGAGATGTGATAAAAAATACTAGAAAATCTCCTTAACTGGAGATTGGTGACAGTTAAAGACATGCACTTTGAGGCCGTTCTGACCTGGATTCAAACTGCAGCTCAGGCTACCTTTGCGGATGTGAGCATATCCCTTCACGTTTGAGCTTCAGCACCTCATCAGTGCAACTAGCTGCCATTATACGGTGGAGCTGGTGGTTAAGAGGGTAATGAGAGGGGAAGCAGTGTGTCTGTGTCTGGGTTCTAACTCCAAGCTTCATGGCAGTCAAGGCAAAAGAAGGAATATTCTGAGTCCCATCATCCTTTATCTGATAAAAAGCATATCAGCTTGCAAACATGACAAATTTTCTTTTTAAAATTTTTTTTAATTAACATATAATGTATTATTTGCTTCAGGGGTACAGGTCTGTGAATCAACAGGCTTACACACTTCATAGCATTCACCATAGCACATACCCTCCCCAATGTCCATCACCTAGCTACCCTATCCCTAACCTCCACACCCCCAACATCTCTCAGTTTGTTTCCTGAGATTAAGAGTCTGTTATGGTTTGAACATGACAGATTTTCTTGACGTATCACTTAAAAGGAAATTTTCAGGTGGGATTTTATATAAAAGACATTGAACCAGCAATGAACAATTGAGAGCAACTGGAATCAACTCTTATAATAAAAAATTGTAATACAAGGCAAAAAAAAAAAAAAAAAACCACCACACCAAAAAACAACACATGTCTGTGGGAGACTAAGTTAATTTGGTCCAGGTATGTTGCTTCCCAGTGATTTGGTTTAAGGAAGAACCTGGAGTATTTAGAGTGGTGTATGTGGATGACATGTTCAAGAGATAGCCTTCTCTCAGTACAATCTTCTTTAAATAGGCTTCTGAAAGGAGCTATTTCATAGAAGGTGTGAACTTTTCTTCTTTGACAAGATCCCAGAGCTACCAGCATTCTGCTTCTCAGTTGAGGGAAATGGGTTGATTCTGCTACTAGCAGGCAGAAGAGGATAAGTTGGATCTATATTCTTATCTGAATGGATGGTGTTTTGGTGAGGTTTTTGGGTAACAAAGAATGGAGACTTCAGAGCTAGCTAAAATAAAGGAAGATGATATTAGGAAACCTATGGAACGATGAAAGGGGAATTCCAGTACGAACAGCGACTAGGTTGTACTTCACAAATGCCAAATCTGGGAGACATCCTGGATTCAAGATGGCCCTATTGACTGTACAGGCAGAGCATTGGTGGATCTTCATCCACCATTGTGCCCCAGCATCTAGAACAATGCTTGACGTGCAGTAGGCCCTAGGAATTACAGATTAAATGAATACATAAAAGGAAGGCATCATAAGTCACTGTAGAACTTTGTCAGAATAGAGTTGTGATACAGATGAAACACTGCTGACTGCTTAATATGTTCAACCCTGCGAAGGGGTGACCATACCCCTCTTTTACTGGTGATCATTTAAAGCCACAGATTATGATTTTCCCAAGTTCATTCAACATGCTACATTGGGGAGCTGGAATTTCACTAGATCTGCTTGCCTAAAGCTTGCGCTGGTAATTTGTGCCGTAGAGGTTGAAAGTGTAAACAGAAGTAAACCCACATTACAGGAATATTAAGAAAGCATCATAGCAGCTGTTCTTTTAGAGAGTTCATCAAAAAATATTTTAATAAGAGCCTGGTCTGAAATATCAGGAAGCATTTTCTCTTGGTTTTACTATCTAGGGCTAGGGAACCTCCATCAGAACAAGTAATTTCTATCAGAGTCTTGTATTACTGGGTTACTAGTCAGAATTTTTAAAGTAAAGATTGGCCATGAATTGTCTGTGTCTCCAACTAAACAGAACAAAATGTAGGAACTGTCTTACACGGCATTAGAAAGGTGACCAGTTGTCTTCTAGGTGGTTGTAGCTTTGAAATAACTACAGTTAAGCATAAGGGACTCAACAAATTAATTACATTGTGTGTGTGTGTGTGTGTGTGTGTGTGTGTCCACGTGCATGCCCGTGTATGTGTGTGTGGGAATAGATACAGTCAGCGGCATTCTTGCCAGTTTTTGAAGCCACCTGGGGTTAAGGTTTTCTTTGACTAGTTTATGCTCCTCTACCAAATTACTGTAAAATGCATTGCATCTCCACTGGGGGTAATATTGATACTGACTTTTAAAAATTGACTTTTTTGTAGGTATCAGTATTATCTGCAGCTGAAGAAGGATATCTTGGAAGGAAACATTCCTTGTACATTAGAACAAGCAATTCAGCTAGCAGGCTTGGCTGTTCAAGGTAAATAATGACAGTTGATGATGTAATACATATATCAGATTAAGATGTGTGTTATAACCAGGGTGCCTGGCTGCCTTAGTCAGTGGAGCACAGGACTCTTGATCTCAGAGTTGTAAGTTCAAGCCCCATGTTGGGTGTGGACATTACTTAAAAAAAAAAATTAAAAAAAGATCTTTTAAAAAAACATGTGTGTTGAGGCGTCTGGGTGGCTCCGTCCGTTAAGCGTCTGCCTTCAGCTCCGGTCCTGATCCTGGAGTCCTGGGAGATGGGGCCCCTCCTCTGGCTCCATGCTCAGCAGGAAGTTTGCTTCTCCTTCTCCCTGTGCCCCACCCAACTGCTCATGGGCTCTCTCACACTCTCTCTCCCCCTTGCTCTCTCTCAAATGGATAAATAAAATCTTTTAAAAAATGTGTGTGTCAGGACCCCTGGGTGGCTCAGTTGGTTAAGCGGCTGCCTTCGGCTCAGGTCATGATCCCAGTGTCCTGGGATCGAGTCCCACATCGGGCTCCTTCCTCCGCGGGGAGCCTGCTGCTTCTCCCTCTGCCTCTGCCTCTGCCTGCCACTCTGTCTGCCTGTGCTCGCTCCCTCTCTCTCTCTCTCTCTCTGACAAATAAATAAATAAAATCTTTTAAAAAAAATAAAAGAATGTGTGTTATAACAAAAACAGCGAGAGATTCTTAAAGTTACTGACTCCCTTTTTTTTTTTTTTTTTTTTAGTTACTGACTTCCTATAGTAGTGTTTATGTATTGGTGAAATTAGTTTTCTTGCAGGAAAAAATGAATTTGGGTTACTTCTGTGAAGTAAGAGATTTTGGAAGGTTAAGCCTGGTAGCATATGTCAACAGAGCAAACAGACCAAGATTAGAGAAAACACACACAAGTGCGCACGTATACACACACACACACACACACACACACAGAGTTCAAGGACTTGATCAATAGCTAACTAGTATTTTAGGAAGAAAGATCAAACAATGAGGTTGATAAAGTTATGTTTACTTATACTTTTTTTTTCTTTAAAGATGCATTTATTAATTTTTGCTGAGAGGGTTGGGGAGGGGCAGAGGGAGAGAATCCTCAAGCAGACCCCCTGCTGAGTGAGGAGCCTGATGCAGGGCTCAATCCTAGGGCCCTGAGATCATTACTGGAGCTGAAATCAACAGGTGCTTAACTCACTGAGCCACCCAGATGCCCTTCTGTTCACTTATACTCTAAGCGTACATCATTTATTAGGTTTCTTAGGCACTTGTCCTGGATTATAGGGCATTGTCAATCATAATAGATAAAGTTTTGCATTTCACAAATAATTTTGAATTACTTATTTGATTCTGTTATTTTTCATGTCCAGTCAATATGTATTTACATGTATGTATATACTTTGGGAAGACTTATGATGGGGCATTTTTTCAAATGATAACTGGTGTTTAATCTTGGAAATTGAAGCTTAATCAGAATGATCATTGGCTTTAAGAGTTTTTCATAAGATCTTTGCTGAACTATCACTTCTTTCTTTTTTGGACAACGAACAATCTCTAAATAAATACACCTGCTATAGCATCTTGAAGTGATCTGATTGCATTCCCTAGAGGTGATTACTGCTATGAACAGTTTGGTGTCTTCCTGACATCTTCCTGTGCATAAGTAAGCACATGTGATTACAGGGCAGTTTTTGTTTCTTTGTTAATTATTAGAAATGAGATCATAACATGTACAGTTTGTAACTTATTTTTTTCATTTTATTAGTAGGCATTTTTCCAAGTCAAGACATAGGAATCTACCTAATTAATATTTTTAAAAAGACTTTGTAAAATATACACTTTATATAGCTGTAAGGCACATTTGACCTCTAAATCATAAGCATACCATCTATATACTGTATATTGAATTTACTTGTGCATGTTTTCCTTTGCAAATTAAATATAATTGACATGAATATTTGTCATTTTGTACAGCTGATTTTGGTGACTTTGATCAGTATGAATCCCAGGACTTTCTTCAGAAATTTGCCTTGTTTCCTGTGGTAAGAACTTCTTTTGACACTGTGGTTTTTATAAATAGTTTATTTCCATATCCTTAATAACCCCTGAAATGAAGTCTGTATGGTAGACTGGGTAGGCTAGAATAGGGCCAAAACAGTTGCCTCTTAAAAACAACTCAAGTGTGGGGCGCCTGGGTGGCTCAGTGGGTTAAAGCCTCTGCCTTCGGCTCAGGTCATGATCCTGGGGTCCTGGGATTGAGCCCCACATTGGGCTCTCTGCTCATTGGGGAGCCTACTTCCTCCTCTCTCTCTCTCTGCCTGTCTCTCTGCCTACTTGTGATCTCTGTCTGTCGAATAAAAAAAAAAAAAAATTAAAAAAACAAAAACAACTCAAGTGTAAATGCTTCCCTTGTTGTAGTCACCAGTCTTCGTAAACCCACTGAAAGGGAAGGGTGTGCAGTCCCTGCGCTGCCACCAGAGAGATTGGTTTTGTGTTTGGGTGTGAGTCTAAGAGAGAGATTCCCTTCCACTTTCTGAGGAACCACACAGAGGTTTTGCTTTTACCTGAAGGCTCAAGACCTCACAGTTCTGTGGCAATGAGTGTGGCTTCTCAGTAGCAGTGTAAAAAGTAGACGGCAAGAAGACAGCGCTGTCTATTTTTTAAAGGCAGGACAGATGTGACCGACAGGTGAACCGCATTGGAACAACCAAGGGAGGTGGCACGATGCTCTTCTGAGCGTCCACACAGCCAGCCAGGGAGTGCCCAGGCTGTGCGGGGCTCAGCACTGGCCGATGGGCATTACCAGCCTGAATGAACTCAGCTGGAACTTCCTCTGGGAGGAACTGAGAGGGCAGGGCGGGCAGGGCGGGTGTTTGGCTCCTGAGCAGAAGCCACTTCACTCCTTAGCAAGATCATGACCACCGGCTTCAGCTAACCCCCCACAGACCCATACTAGTCCGAATGTTGCCCGAGAGCGAGGAGAGCCACTAACAGTCAGTGGCTTGTTCACATACTTACGGCTGTGTGTTCTCTTCAGGGGTGGTTACAAGATGAAAAAGTTTTGGAAGAGGCAACCCAAAAAGTGGCCTTACTGCATCAGAAATACAGGTAATGCTAAGAAATAAGAAATGGCGAGAGTCTGGAAGCAAAGCCGGGCTGACTGAACTCGGTGTTGACACAGGGACCCTTGGCGCTTTACCACTGCTGCCGCTGGGACTGCGATGGGGGGGCGCGGGGGGCTGCTCCGAGCACATCCCGGTATTAGCTTGCTTAGTAGCCGTGTTTACCGGCAAGGATGAGGGGAGAAGTGGAAGCCGTAGTCTGCTTCACTCCCTATGGTAAAGGGTTTGGTGGTAACATAGTCTGTATGGGTTAGTGCAAGATCAGGGAGACTTGTTTCCTTTGATGGTGCAGCACCCATAGGGTCTGTCTCCCCCAGTCCCTACTGCGCCATTCCCCCACCCCCCCATCCCCCCCCACCTTCGGAAGCTGTTTATTGTCTTCTCGGGAATCTGTGCCGAGAGCTGTGGTGCTCTGACACAGCGCTTTTTGTGTCAGAGTGCTTATTGCCCTGACCCTCGCTTCTGGGTCGGTAAGGACTTTCTTTGGTAATGCATCTGGGTGTGTCGTCTGTGTCGTCTGTGAGAAAAAGCCTCCCCCCAGAGAACGCTAGTCTTCATCTAAACCAAGTACCACACAGTGCCAGGTACTTCAGATGTCATTACATTCCTATAACCACTCTTTAAGGTAAATGATACTCTCTTCTTACAGATTGGAGAAACCAAGCTCAAAAAGACTAAATCACTTGTCCACAGTTACCTGGGGTAGAGATGGGATTTGAACTCAGGTCTATCTGATTATATCCTATTGTTTATCCCCTCGCATTAAAAATAACCTTTGGTCTTTAGTCTCTCCCCACTCAAATCCATATAGTTGCTCACTAAAGATTAATCTTAAAATACCACTTTCTTCTCGTCTCCCTTCCTTCCCTCCCCAAGTGTTCATGACTCTTCTCTGGCTTTCCACTAGCCTGAGTTCATTAGCACTGCAGTTAAAGGCTTCCCCCAAGTTGGTCACATCCTGCCTTTCCAGTTTCACTTTTTGCTGTCCCAAATGAACCTTTTTTTTTTTCTTCTCACTAGTATAATAGATCCCTCAGGCACACATCACCCTCTCTCTTGTAACTTGCATGTACTCGTTCATGCATCTTTTTAAAAAGGAAGTTTAGGAGGTGCCTGGGTGGCTCAGTCGGTTAAGTGACTGTCCTTAGTGCTCATGTTGTGATCCTAGGGTCATGGGATTGAGCCCTGCCTCTGGCTCCCTGCCCTTCTGCCCCTCCCCACTGCTCATACACAGACTCTGTCTGAAATAAATAAATCTTTAAAAAAATAAAAAGATAGTTTAGTTCTATTATTCTGTATGAGGCTGGATGCTGTGGCATGAAGATCAGTAGAAGAATTCCCTGCCATCATAGAATGTATTCCCTGCTTTGGAGTCTAAGGGGTAGGCGGGACAACCTACTGGGATAGTAATTATAAACTAACAATGTGATATGAGTGCAGTGGGGGAGGTGTGCATAGAATGTGCTGAGTCTGCACCGAGCAGGGGCATCTTAGACTCAGGGCAATCACAGGAGCTGAGAGAGGAGTGATACATAGGTCAACTCTTATAAGATAATTAGGGATTGATCAGGTGCACAGGTGAGTGACAGGTGTGCTGGAAAGAGGGATGCATGTGCGCAGAGGTCAGGAGGCATGAAGGAGCACCATGGCTCGGTTGCGGTGTGGGCTGCCTAGCGGATGTGGAGGAGCAGCAATGAGGCCGGGAAGGCAAGTCTCCATGCAGTTGAGCACCAAATGGCCTTCCTGCCCATCCTTGTCATTTATAGTCTTGTAACCCTTATTTCCTGGATCAGTCATTTGGCATTTAGCACACGAGGCTTAGTATTGCCTGATATTTTGGATAATGAGCAGTTACTGAATGGTTTAGAATGAATTCCAGCTTTCACTGAAGATTTTTGTGGAGTTTTATTTCCCATGTCCTCCTTGCCTGCCTGAAGTACAGGGAGAGGATCTTTATGACTAACCCTTAGCAGGCAGCACTGTGCACGTAGTTGGTTTTCAGTCGATGTCGATGGATCAGTATAACGAATTTCAGATGCTTAAAAACCTGAAATGTTTATGGAGGTCTAATGCCAAATTGGTATATGGCCTTTTAGAATTGCCTTTTGTTCTTTTTTCCATTTTTGGTTTGGTGATCGATCTCACATCTTTTGGGTTGCAGAAGGCTCACCGCTCCTGATGCGGAAATGCTGTACATGCAGGAGGTAGAGAGAATGGACGGCTACGGAGAAGAGAGCTACCCCGCGAAGGTGAGCATAGCCCGAAGGCCGGGGCTCTCCAGATTAATGCTGAGAGCTTTGAGAGGACAGCAGGGAGGCCCAGGGGACACCATGCTCTGCAGAGGCTGGGGATGTGCAGAAGCCTGCAAACTCGAAAGTGAGATCCTGTGACCAAAATGTCACAGTGAAACACCTTCCTATTCGACAGTTTGTTCTTTGGAAGGCTCTTGAAGTCGAGTTCCTGAAGGAGCCCAGTGCTTCCTATTTTCCTACCTATTGACAAGGTGATTCCTTGATTCCTTTCAGACTTTGCCCTCCAGTGTAGGTCTTCTGAGCATCTATCTTCTGTCTGGGAAACCAGCCCAGGGAGCTGGGTGTGATGGTCACAGCTGTCATGTGCCTACTGCCGGACTGCTGCTTTCTGTGCTTTCTCCTTCCAGGATAGCCAAGGCAGTGACATATGCATTGGAGCGTGTCTGGAAGGCATCTTTGTGAAACACAAGAACGGAAGGCCTCCTGTGGTATTTAGGTACTTTTCTTATGTCCTTCTGTGCACTTTGAGTGGCTCCTCCTGGTGACAGTTTTTAGTACCTCAACTAGTAATGGCCCACAAGTCTCTCCCAGAGTCTCACTAGGAAATGGAAAGATGCCCTTCCTAGAATAAAATAACCCCCTACTGCAGTGGTTCTTTCATGAGCCACTTTCTTTAAAATCAAATGTGTGGAAAACAATGCTTGTAATGATGGCCTGCTTATGAAATGCTTAAAGGTGTCTGACCCTTTTCTTGCCATATGGAGGCCATTCTTTGTTTTGATGTGAGTTTTTAATTCCAGCTCCAGCTTCTAGGATTGTCTCTTTGTGGAAATCTGGGCCAAAATTCCTTAAATACCAACTTCTCAGCAAATTTCTTTTTCTTTTCTTTTCTTTTTTTTTTTGGTTAAGCTAAGTTCAAGTACTTTTGTATAATGTTCATTTTTTTCCTGATTATAAAAATGTGATACTAGTCATTTGTGGAAATCTTAGAATGTATGTAGTGAGAAATAAGAAAAGGAGGATCTATGGAAATATGCCAATAGCGGCTGACCCCAAAAGTGAAATTTCAGGTGGTTCAAATTTCTGGGTTCCAAATTATATCTTTTTTTTTTTTTAAGATTTTATTTATTTATTTGTCAGATAGAGAGCACAGGAGCAAGCACAGGCAGACAGAGTGGCAGGCAGAGGCAGAGGGAGAAGCAGGCTCACTGCCGAGCAAGGAGCCTGGTGTGGGACTCGATCCCAGGACGCTGGGATCATGACCTGAGCTGAAGGCAGCCGCTTAACCAACTGAGCCACCCAAGCATCCCCCAAATTATATCTTAAAGATAGCAAATTGGACCATGTTGCTCAGTCCCTCCTTTTTCATTCCTTAAAAGTCCATACCCTAGAAGATCCAAAGTGTCATTTCACAGAAACAGTTCCAATTTTACTCTGAGAGCCTATTTACTTTGATTCTATTCCTGATGAAAAATTAAAAGTTTTATATTGTTTTTGTAGAGCAGTAAAACATTATATGCTTTTTGGTTCTGAGTTCCTTTGTATTTAACCATTTACCTGAGTGCTTGTGCTGAGTGCTCTCTGTGTGTTTTCTCATGTGGTCTTCACAACTCTGAGCAGAAGATACTACTGCCCTTTTCCACATGGGATAATTGAGACTTGGAAAACTAAGTGATTTGCTTCAGGTCACCCAGTTACTAACTGGCATGACCAAGAACTCCAGTTTTCCACTTCAAGTGGCTCTTAACCACTGTGTTAAATGGCTTCTTTTATGAAAAGGAACTTAATTCCCCACAACTCAAGCCCTCTAAAAACCATCCTGACTATTTCTTCTTGAGAACTGGTTTTTTCTTTGAAGATTTTTTTTTTCCCCTAAGCTGACATTTCTTTATCCTTTTGCTTTGCTGCTGGCTTTGGGGCTCAGAATTCTCCGTAGCGATTATGACCATGGAGCGTGTACCTGGCTTGAGAAGCAGACACCCAATCCTAGACCATGTTGCCCTGGGTCAGGCAGTACTCCTCATTTAGGTCTTCCCAACTTGTGACTTGGGGACAGGGACCAGAGAAGGATCTGGACTATACCAGATTGGGCAGGACAAATGGTGCCCAAAGGGTCACTTGAAAACTGAAGCCAACCAGCCAGCTTCTATCTCAGTGGATAGGAATTTTTAAAATTGCCTTCTTCAATGTGATGCTAATAACCTTTAGGTTTAACAATTAAACATTGAGGGGCACCTGGCTGGTTCAGTCAGTAGAACATGCGACTCCTGATCTCGGGTTATAAGCTCAAGTCCCATGTTGGATGTAGATATTACTTAAAAATCTTTAAAAAACCCACAATGAATATTGGATCACTGCAAATTAATTTTATTTATTTAAATAAATTTAAAAGAAATAAATCCAATGTAATGGAGAAGAATAAAGAGTACATTTTTTCTTTCAGACACATTTTTCCCTTTCATAAAATTATATAGTTATGTAATAAAATATTAACATATAAAATCTAAGTGTCAAATACAGTTAAAAAATATAAGACAGGAGTTTGAATCCCAGTGAACTCATCCAGAGTAGTTCATGCTTTGGGTTCATGGCATTTGAACTTATTCTTCACCCTCAAGCTTTTCAGAGCCCCAGTCCTCCACCTTTGTGCCTCACTGTTGCCTTGTATACCTGTAAAACTTAATGATGCTTGCTTGTCTCTCTCATCTCTCTCACCCACCCTCCACCTGTGTCCGTTTGAGGGAAGCCCTGTACTGTGCCTCACTGGTCTTTGTATCCTGGGGACCTAACACAATTTCTGGCTTTGCTAATAATGGGTGCCCTTGAAGATGTTTGTTGAATGAATGAAGGAGGCATTGACAACCAGCTAAGATAGGGATCTTTGTTCCAACTAATCTGGTAAATGAGGATAAAGAGATCTTACATTTTTAAGTACTCTTTGCCTTTACTTAGTCTATGTGTATTTACTTTTTGCAACTAGCTATTGTCACTTCAGTGAGAAGATGCATGTTAGCTGATTAAAACAACTGTTTTCTTTCTAAAATCATTAACAAATGTTAGCTCAACAACCTCAAGCTCGAGAAGGAAAATCATATATTCTATCTTCCAGATAGAATTCACGTTGCTATTTTCAATTTGTTGTTCTTTAGGTGGCATGATATTGCTAACATGTCCCACAATAAGTCCTTCTTTGCATTAGAGCTGGCCAATAAAGAGGAGACCATCCAGTTTCAAACTGTGAGTAAACATTAGGAATCTATGTGGAATAGTTTCTCCTAAAAGTTAACAAGTTAGTATTTCTGTGTGTGTGTTGGGGGAAGGAGGTGACATTAAAATTGTAATACTTAATACTTACATAAAACGTAAAATTTTATGGCATTTTGCTTAATAGCCCTTGGCAAAAAGTAGTTGTTTAGTAAATACTGTTGAATGAATGAGTCCTTGGATAAATACTATCTGGTATGATGATTTTTAAATTAAACCTAAGGGACTAAATAGGAGAGAAAGTAAGCACTAATACCTTAATTTCCATTGCTAAGCGAAGGGCTCTGTAGAAATACTATTTCACAGTTATTCAGTTTTGCTCTCTTGACAAAGGCAGTATTAAGTCACTGACTCAAATACCTTATTTCAAATTGTCTTTGCCTATCTTTGTCAAAATAAAAGTCGATTATTTTCATAATTTTAAAATTCCGATGTTACTTTGAAAGAGTTCCACGGAAGAGTCAAACCTTAGAATGGTGTTATTTGTTTTTGCTTTTGTTTTCGGTCTTCTTAATTTAAATTCCAAGTATGGCATTCATATGATAGGCGCAGCATTGGAAAATGAAAGAATCACAGTGTGTTAAAAGTGACTTTGATATACTATATCCCACAATAATGTCTTGTCCTCAGACAAACTCTGCATCGAGTCATAAATGTGTTCTCATCTACTTTGTGCAATATTTCCTTTGCTAGGAAGACATGGAAACCGCCAAATATGTGTGGAGACTCTGTGTTGCACGACACAAATTCTACAGACTGAATCAGTGCAGCCTGTGAGTAGTCTGTTTGTGGAAATGGTAGAAAATAAGGAGTTTAGGCATTTTTATATCAAGCTTATGGTATCCTCTCGAAAAGCAAATTTTGTAGAAAAGAACAGTTTTATGACATTACTAACACAAACTCTGCTTTTTCCTGTTAAAATAGCTCTCAAAAACATACTTGTTTTACCTTCAGAATACCTTCTGAAAAACAAGAGATAACATGCCTCTAAGATCTTCACCTGTTGACTAGCATCACTAATCCTTGAAAGTTAAAAAGAGAATGTTCCTTTTTTTTTAAATTGGCATTTTGAGTAATTAGAGATTATTCAGCTTGTCTAGCTGTTTGCAGAATTTATACCTTTTCTTCCTAATGTACATTGTTCTTGGTCCCCATGGGTTTACCCCTTTGTGCTGGATCGTTCCCATCAGCATGCAGTCATGCTGTACTAAGTCGCCGATTAAAAACACTGTCCTTCATTCCACATGCCTTTGAGCCACGGCTGCATAGCTCTGCTCTCATGTAGGGCACATTTCTGCATAGGGGTCATTCGAGTATGCTTACTTTCTTTCCTTCCTCCCACCTTGCTTCCCCTAGCTGCCACACACTGACACTGCTTGTCACAGTGGCAGTGACCTTCATCCTGTGGTCCTTGCAGCACTTAACCCCTGGCCACCCCTTCCTTCCTGCACCCTGCTCCTCTTTGGCTGCCAGGACCCCACCTCTCTTGCTTTTCCTCCTTCTAGGCTGCTTCTTCTTAGTCAGCTTTGCTGGTTTAATCCTCACACCTCTTCCACACCCTCCTCGTTCCCTTTGTATCAGGCTTACAAATAGTGCATCTAGTTTTTTTTTTTTTTAATTTTTATTTATTCATTTGACAGAGAGAGATCACAAGTAGGCAGAGAGGCAAGCAGAGAGAGAGGAAGGTAAGCAGGCTCCCTGCTGAGCAGAGAGCCCGATGCGGGGCTCCATCCCAGGACCCTGAGATCATGACCTGAGCAGAAGGCAGAGGCATTAACCCACTGAGCCACCCAGGTGCCCCTGCATCTAGTTTTATTTCTAGCTCAGTCTTCTCCCTGAGCACAGCTGACTGCCTGTTGACCTCTCCACTTGGAGACCTAAGAGGCATTTCAGACATGATAATGACTAAACCCAAACTTGATGCCCTCTTCCTCTTCCTGGCCCCAGACCTGCTTCTTCCCTACTCTTTCCCATTCCATAAATGGCAGCACTCCATATCCACTCCATTAAGTAGGCCCCACACCTACTTAATTCCATCGTGACTCCTGTTTCTTTCATCCCACATCCAATTCATCAGCAAGCTCTGCCTTCGAAATGTATCTGAAGTCTGACCACTTTTACCACCTCCTCTGCTAACAACATGGTGCCAGGCCTCCAGTGTTTCTCCTCTGTAGGATTGCTGGAGCCTTCTGACGCTCCTCCCATGTCTGTACCTGCCCTGCCTACACCTTGTTTCCAGATGTCAGCCAGACCGGTCTTAGTTGAATATGGGTCAGATCTCTCACCCTTAAAACCATACACTGGCATTTCGTCATGCGTAAAAGTACAAGACCATCCAAGATCTTGTCCTTGCCTGGTTCCCACCTTGTTTCCTTATACCCTCCTCCTGCTCACCCTCTGCCAGGCACGTTAGGATCCTTTCCAGTCTGTGAACATGTTTTGCCCTCAGGGACACTGTGCTTGCCCCTTCCTCAGCCTGAAATATTCTTTCTTCCCATGCCTCATTCTCCCACTGTGTCCGTCGTCGTGTGATCAGAGGGAGCCCCACTGAGCAGGTAGCCCAACATGGGGCTCCATCCCAGGGCCCTGGGATCATGACCTGAGCCGAAGGCAGATGCTTAACCAACTGAGCCACCCAGGTGCCCCAATGCCTTTTTTAAAGGAGTTTTTTGTTTGTTTTCTTTTCTTTTTTTTTTTTTTTTGCAAATCACTGCTAATGATTGTAAAGTTCAGTTGGAAAAGAAATCAATTCACTTATAGAAGTCTAAGCTTTATAATATTGCTGTTTCTTGCTAAATAGGAATACAACCACGTTATTATGGTCTTCAACTTCATTATTATGGTCTATATAAAGAAAACACAAGGGGCTCCCAGGTGCCTCAGTCAGTTAAACAGCTGACTAAGCTTAGGTCATGATCTCAGAGTCCTGGGATTGAGCTGCACTTGGCCTTTGTTTTCAAATTTTATGATTTTTTTAAGGCTCTCAACCTAGACTGTTCAGTCACATTTAGTATAACGATCCTGGAATATTGGTAATTTGTTCTGCCAGTGGTCCAGATAGGTCATTTTAGAGTGTGATGGGCATTTAACGAAACTGTAGCAGGCCTGAAATTGGACGGTAGATTCTGGATAGCTGGGTCAGCCTGGGGTGCTTGGTGGCTTAGGAAATGGTTCTACTTGTATAGAAGGACTTTGCTCCTAGAGTGTCCGTTTCCACACCCCTCAGTCCTGATACATAATTCAGTGGTGTTTGGGATGGCGTTGGTGTGACTCATCCAAACTTGACCCAGATGACCATATTTTAGAATTTATAAAATGACATGATCCATCATAAATCTTGCCCCCTCCCTCCACTTTTTTAAAGAAGGTACTTTAGATAACAGAATCACCTTATGTCACCCAAGCCTTAAAAATGTGAGAAGAAAAATATTAATATTCCTTTAGAGTTGGCTTAGGAATCACAGGAAATAATGTCAATCTGTTTGGCCAGATAACATCTTCCAAACCTTAGAATTGGTCCTGCTCTAATCAGCTTCTCTAATTTATATGAGAAAAAGACTAGGAGAGAAAGAGAATTTGGGGGAGGAATGTACCCCCCAATCTGAAGAGCCATGTAATCAAGGTTTCAGGAGCCTTAATTTAGAGGGAAAGCTAAATTTCTGTCACTAACAGGTGAGAAGGTTGGTGTGTGCCCACGTGTGTTCTGGAGACTCTGACAGGAACACCAACTGGAGGAGGCCCTTCATGGAGGGGGATGGGGCTGCCCCTTCTTGTAGGCCCACTGCAGCATTTAAAGAGACCGGAGGAGGGGGTGCCTGGATGGCTCAGTCAGTTGAGCGTCTGGCTCTTGATTTTGGCTCAGGTCATGATCTCAGGGTCCTGGGATGGAGCCCATGTTCAGGGTAGGGGTGGGGAGGTGTCCCTCAGTGGCGAGTCTACTTATCTCCCTCTGCCCCTAACCCCCAACTCTCTTGCTTGTACTGTCTCTCTAATAAATAAATAAATCTTTTAAAAGAAAATAAACGGACAGGAGAAGGCCTGGAAGGAGATAGAGTTGCCCCTATCCCATCAGAGAAGGTCACTGAGACCAATGTTTTCTAGGTATTGCCACCATCCAACACATTTTTTTGTTTATCAGAATCTCTTCACTAGCTATAAATCTATGAGAAAAGAAGCTCACAAAACAAAATTGAAACAACTCTTAGAAATAGCTTCACTGTAGGGGCGCATGGGTGGCTCAGTGGGTTAAGCCTCTGCCTTTGGCTTAGGTCATGATCTCAGGGTCCTGGGATTGGGCCCCACGTCGGGCTCTCTGCTCAGTAGGGAGCCTGTTCCCTCCTCCCCCTCTGCCTGCCTCTCTGCCTACTTGTGATCTCTCTTTCTGTCAAATAAATAAAATCTTAAAAAAAAAAAAGAAAAATAGCTTCACTGTAAATGCTCAGTAATTAGCAGCCGCTTCCATCCTCACTCACGGTATCACTTGTTTGCTCAACAGATATTGGAGGCCTTCCTTGTGTGCTGGGCACCAGTGATACCATTATATCCTCTTTTTTATTTATTTGACAGAGATCACAAGTAGGCAGAGGGGGTCAGACAAATAACGGGCTGTTGGGAGCCTGTGCTCGGTTAATCTGACAGGCCTGGTTCAAGTGCTGGTTCCAGTACTCCCTGGTCACGTGACTAAGGAGTCATTTCCTTAGCCTAAGTATTGGTTTCCTCATCGGGAAAACCGGGATAGTAACTGGCATCCCTTCTGGTGTTGGGGTTCAGATTCTGTGAGATAATCATGTTCCGTCCTTAGCCCTGTTTCAGTAGAAGTCATACTTACTCTTCTGGGGCTAGCCGCCTTTAGCCCTTGTCTTCTCCAGGGCACACATTCCAGTGATTTTGTGCCTAAGAGTTCTTCAGCTGTCTCATTTTTAGCAGCACCCGTCAACACAGTAACTGCCCAGAAAGTCTGGAAAACACCCACCAGCGGTTAGCCGTGTGGTCTTGGAGGCTCAGATTAGAAGAGCTGGTCTCCCTTTAAGCTGCAGTTACAAGAACAGTGGCAGGAAGAAGGAGGAGGTGGGTATTAGAACCGATGGCGAGGCTGCTGAGCCGAGCAGTCTGGCAGGAGGAAAAGGTGTTAGTTTGTGTTTAGTAAGACATGGCCTCTGCTGTGGACAGTGTCGCCCCTGCACTGCCGGCTCAGGCACCAAAATAGATGCTGCGTGTGGGAGTTACTGCCTTTGCTTCCAAGCTCTGCATCTTCGCATTCTGTGCTCAACACATTTAAGTTTTATTTTTGCCCCAGGCTGGGCAAGTCTGGACATGTTGTTAGAGTATTATACTTTTGACAGCCCTTCCTTCTCATTTCTGAATTTTGAATGTATAGTACTTTTTTATTTTTTATTTTTAGAGAGAGAGCGTGTGTGAGCAGGAGATGGGGAGGCTTAGAGGGGTAGGAGAGAGAGACTCTTAAGCAGGCTCTACGCCCAGCACGGAGCCTGACGCAGGGCTCGATTTCAGGACACTGAGCTCATGACCTGAGCTGAAATCAAGAGTTGGCCGCCCAACTGACTGAGCCACCCAGGCACAGGTTGAGTTTATAGAATTTAAAAGTTCAGTCCGTTTGGACTAAGTATAAACTTCAAAGGACCCAGTTTTGCCTAAACCTAGCCCTGACCATGGAGACTAAGCAGCAGCAAAGGAAACCTCAAGGCTGCAAAATGATGCCTTCAGGTTCTGGGCACTGATTTTAAGGACTATTTTTTTTTTTTAAAGATTTTATTTATTTATTTGACAGCTAGAGATCACAAGTAGGCAGAGAGTCAGGCAGAGAGAGAGGAGGAAGCAGGCTTCCTGCTGAGCAGAGAGCCCGATGTGGGGCTTGATCCCAGGACCCTGAGATCATGACCTGAGCCGAAGGCAAAGGCTTTAACCCACTGAGCTACCCAGGTGCCCCAAGGACTATTTTTAACGTACAGTTAAGGAGCGGTTAACAAAACAAAACACAGTGCCTGGGTGCACCATCCCACCTCCCACCACTAAGGAGGCCTCAGTGAGGACCCACAGAGGTTTACCGATGGATAGAGGTGTTTTTGCAGCCTAATAGAATTAACATCCATTTTGTTATTATTGAGTGACATAAATTCTAACAGATGGAATGTTCTTTGGAAAAGAGACACTTAATCTTTAGCAACAACCTCAACACATTATGATGATGATGAAAGGAAATTATTACAAAAAGCATTGAATTAGAAAAGGTCACCTAGTGAAACAAATTGTAGTGAACTGATGTTAAGATCCTGATAAGCACTCAGTTTTTTTTTTTTCCCTTTATAATTTCTATTACTGCTTTTGGGTTTAGATATATCTTCAGCTTATGATATATAATAGAAGTATTCACTTATATTTTCTGTAAGTTCACTTATGACTTCATATTTAAATTTTTAATTTTTAAATCCATCTGCTGTGTGCTTTCTTATGTGGCATTATATGAGACTCGAACTTCTTATAGATGGTCCATTGTACCAATAACCTGTCTTCTCTCTGCTGAGCTGGAATATCACCTTTATCACATAATCAGTTTTTATTTTGGGGTAGACCATTTTTTAGATGGATCTTATATTCTGTTATTCTAACACGTTGTTACTGAGTCAGTACCAACCGCGTTTCATGCAAGCCCAGTATTTGGTGATAATTTTTAATCGGAGATGATAAGCACTAGTTTTATTTTATCTTAAGTCTTCTCTTCTCAAAATAAGCTAATTTTCAGGTTTTGAATATAAGGTACTAGTGGGGGACGCCTGGGTGGCTCAGTCGGTTAAGCATCTGCCTTCAGCTCAGGTCATGATCCTGGGGTGCTGCAATCAAGCCCCACATCGGCTCCCTGCTCAGCAGGAAGCCTGCTTCTCCCTCTGCCCTTCCCCTGCCCTCCTGGCTTGTGTTCCCTCTCTCTCTGACAAATAAATAAAATCTTAAAAAAAAAATAAGGTACTAGTGGTTAGAATGCTAAGAATCATGTTAATTTAGGAGGTGTGAGGCTTGATATTATAGTGCATTTGCTGATTAAACAGGTTGAGTGTTCACTTTGTGATTATGGGTTTTTTAGTAATTAGTCCTTAGAAGACTATAACCAAAAGTCACACACAACACAAAAAAGCACTTGGGGACAATACAAAGTCATCAACAAAGCCAAGAATCCTATGTGTTTAAGTTTTTAGATTTTATCTGCAATAAACTGCACACAAGAACAACAAAATCCTGTCTCTGTTTAAAAATGGTTAAAATTACACATGAGCTATTTTGTCTCTTGTTCCTTTTTGATGTAATTATTTATTCAAAGATGGAACTTGATGGGAATCATTTAAAATCTCAAATTATCTGATAAATGTCAGTCCACACTTCTTAATAGTCTCCTTGCTTTCTTTGTTGTTGTTACTGTTGTTTTTTAAGTCAGCTCCACTGGAAGCATGGAGTCCAGGGCAGGACCTGAACTCATGACCAACTGAACTACCCACACGCCCCTCATTGCTTTCTAAAAAATACATTTAAAACCAATCAGAGAGAAGTTTCTTGCAAAGAAAAGTAAATAGGTTTACCACTGGCCCACTGAACCAAATCTACTTTTTTGTTTTCTCTAACTTAGTTCCTTACAGGAAATCTAGTTTCTTAAGTTACCAAAGTTATAAATTTATTTTTTTTTAAGATTTTGTTCATTTATTTGACAGAGAGATCACAGGTAGGCAGAGCGGCAGGTAGGGGCGGGGGAGCAGGCTCCTCACTGAGCAGAGAGCCCGATGCAGGGGCTCTATCTCAGGACCCTGAGATCATGACCTGAGCCGAAGGCAGAGGCTTATCCAGGTACCCCTATAAATTAATTTCTTGATTATGTTTGTAGTGTGTGGTTAAGAGGATTTTAACTAAAGGCATTTCCCATTGCTTCAGGCTTCTGGCAGTGGATGGTCACCCCTCAGGACTGTTAATGGAGGGTACTGACCCAAGAGAGTACTGACCCAAGCCCACGGGAGAGACGCATTTGCACTGAGTCTTGCTTCCCTGGGATGTTTGCCCCTTTTCCTGTCTGCATATGCTCATTCCAGAGGTTTTACCTGGATAGACCAGGAGAAGATAAACCTGCCCATCCTCTGCTTGTCCAGGCAGAGGTTGCTGCGTGAGGAGGCTCAAACCCTGGAGTATGGGCAGAAGGGGGTCTGGGCAGCCACTAAGAGTGGAGGCCCCAAGTGAGGACTGAGTCTCCTCTCTAATTCATGACTGGATTAGTTGTTGTCTTCTTGCTTTAGCAGATTTATTATTTTACCTTCTTATTAATTTATTTTGGCAGAATTAGGAAAACTACATGTATATATGTCTCAACAACATGTCTTATTTTTATAGGCAAACTCAGACTGTCACAGTGAACCCAATTAGGAGGAGGTCATCTTCAAGGGTGTCCCTGGTAAGAAAGAAGGAAAAAATATAATTGCTTTTTTTCTTTTATTTTTATCTTCCTTAATAAAAGATGCTTTTGATAGTACTAATTTTTAGTTTGGACCACCAAAGTGTGCTTGTATTTGATTGTTTTTAACTAAAGAAATTGTTAGAAATTAACCAATTTTCTATAGGCTGACCCTAATATTTATGTAATGATTTATTTTGTTATATATATTTTAATATTAGGTCCAACCTAATACTTAAATTTTTTGACTATTAGTGAAGAGCAATCAGAATTTAGTAGATATTTAAGATGCTAGCTAATTTTGCCTGGTAAGATTAAATATACTACATAAAAGCTTTTTATATTCACATGTTTACATAAGAATTCAGGAAACTTTGTCTATTCCTTCTCGCTCTTAACTTTTTGGATACAGCTTGTTTTCTTGTGATCTCTGATGTCTGATACCAGTGCATAGGCCTTGGCATTCTGGGAGACACTGAAAGTGACAGATATGGTAAGAGATGTAGGGTCTTCATGTTTATTTTCTTTATAATGTATTTAACTTCCCTAGGAGTTTTTTAATGGACAGAAAGAAACCAGGAGAGACTTACTTTACATATATTACATAGGCAGCAATGTGTTTTAACCCTGTTTCCAACTTTCCATTCCTTAGCCTAAGCCCCAGCCCTATGTGATGCCTCCCCCACCCCAGCTGCATTATAATGGACATTATACAGAACCATACACTTCCTCCCAAGGTAAAGTACACTATTTCTGAAATGCTGTACAAAATTATTACAAGTTGAATAAACCTATGAAGACTAGGAGATCTTGGAACCAGGATAGTTTTTGGCTGATTACAACCAAATTGTTTGCATGATTATAGCCATCTGGATTCATAGAAGCAGCAGCCATTAGATTCCATTCCTCGAAAATGTGTAGCAATATTCACTATCAAATTCTGATGCTCAGATGATCCCAAGTTTGACCCTCCTTTTCAGCCAACTCCGTTGTCCTGCTGACATTCACCCATTAGCCTTTGAGTGTTTCCTTGCTTTCTAGTGCAAGATAACCCAGGCTCGGTTTTTGTTGTTTTTTTTTCCTGCTGGAGAACTTCTCATTGTAAGGGTTTAAACATTTCATTTTTCGCTCGATTAGTGTAGGGAGCTGTATTTAAGACCATGCCTCCCCAGCTGAACCTCAAGCATTCGTTCCACAAGCATTTACTCTTCTCCTCTACGGGCGAATCCCTGCAGCAGAGGCCAAGGAGATTTAATGTCGAGAAGTAGTTGCACATCTTAAGAAGCTTAGCATCTAATAGGTGGGGGATAAGACTAGCACACAAATAACTTAAATACAAAGAGAACATGATTGTTTTGAGGAGAGAGAGCCAGCAGTTACGTGACAAAAGACTCTCATCCTGTTGAGAAGGGCTTTCTAGAAAGATGGCAGCTAGATGAGAGGGAGGCGGGCAGTTGATGAGGATTGCTGCCCCTGGTTTTGGGGGACAGTGAACGCCATGGCACAGACTGAGGAAGGGGCATTGGGGAGGTGCGTGGTACCGTTGGACTTCACGTAAGGAACTGGGAGAAGCCATGTGTGAAGGACCAGAGATGGTTTTGACTGTGTCGTGCGCCGGGCCTTCCGTGCACAGATGAGAATTTCCATGTAGTGGGGTCTGCAGGTGGGCAGTAGGGGAGCCATGCTTCAGGGTGTGGATCCCCTGAGGGTGCACCGTGGGGTGGGGGTGTTTTCTCCCTTCCTCACTGCAGGCTCCTTGTGCCCCATGCTTGCCTGCTTCTGCGCCCCCAGCCCCACCCACCCAAGAGCCTGGGTGAAGGCTCTCCTCTCTGCCTTGTTAGTCTGCATGTATCCTAAGACTTTTTCCTCATCTCTCTCTTCCAACTATGGCTTGCGTTCATTTTCCCTTCCCTTCTCCAGCTGCTGCTTCTGAGAGTAGTGCCCATGTGGGTGGTTACCTGATTATTCCTTCTGACTATGCTTTGCTGCCCCAGCCGCCCTCTCAATCCCTGGCGCCCCCCACATCCTCCTTACTCTTGAAAAATCTCTTTTCACTGCACCGGTTCTCTCTCCTCCCCCTGTGCTGTCAGTGGTGTTCCCTGTCTGGGGAAGTCTGCCTGGTGGGCTTCGTCCCTCCCTTTGCAGTCCCGTCCACATTTCGGGTTTCGGCAGGGGTGGCTGTCACATCTATGTTTCCCACCTGTCACCACTCCTGGGCTGTAGCCTCACATCTCCATCTGTCCCACAGGTGACACGTTAGGAAGCCACTGCACCAAAAGCCCTCAGCAGGGGACCTGGCTTATGGTGTTAGCTATTAGAGCTTGCTGAAAATGAAAATGTTACATTTGCGCTCACGCTGTGCTCTATAAGCCCGTTCCTTTCCCCTTCGTCCTTATTTCATCTTTGCGGTGACGTCACTCTCCTGGTTACTTGGATTCCAAAGTGCATGCAATTTTGCAATTTTTCTTTTTTCCCCCTCAGCGCGCAGTCTGTCACACGTGCTCTTGCCTCTAACTTCATATAATATGCCTTCCATCTGTCCCGCTGCTCCTGGTTCAGTCCAGCCTTACCAACTAGCGGTGGCTCCACACAAGAGGCCATCTTGCACCCCCACCCTCCCCGGTTCACCTGATACACGGGTGCCAGGCTCTTCTCATCTCCCCGAAGACCATTCCCTTGCGTGGTGTTGCACACTCTCCACAGTGCTTCCCGACGCTCCTCTTCCAGTCTTATTTCCCACTGCTCTCTTACCCGTCTCCAGTTCCCCGACACTCCAGCCAAACCGAGGAAGCCCTCCAGAAGTCCCTCCAGAAGCGTCTCCTGGCCTGGCCAGTGCTGCCCTGTCACCCAGAATGCCCTTAGTCCTTCCAGACGCCACGGCGCCCTCCTGCCTGCATGCTTCCGTCCCAACCGGGTGGGCTGGATTGGGCTGTGGGAACGCTCAGCAGCTCACGCAGCAAAGGTGACTTCTGCTCAGGTTCCCTGGCCACCCTGCACCAGCAGGAGGGCTCTGCTCCATGTCTGCCTGCCTTGGGCATTCTGGCTAAAGGAGCCTCTTCCATCTGGAATGTTGGTCAAGGCGGGGGTGGGGAGGGAGCATGGAAACTGGCTCACAACCCTCTGCTGTCTTCCTCTTGACTGCTGCTAGCCAGTGACTATGCCTGACTGACACCCAGGGGTGAAGATGGGTAATCCTGTGCGTACTGGCTGCTGCCAGAAGCTGGACATGCCCTCCCCACCCCCACAGACCGCCTGAATGCTGTGTCCTTGGTGGGGTTGTTCCTAACCCTAACCCAGCCCAAGCTGGAAGTAATCCTTACCTCCTCCCGTGTGGGCCCCTGTCACACTTAATCTCATAGTGTAACTTGTCCTTGAACTGTGGTGGTGGTATACATCTCACCCCTTTACTCACCTGGATTCCAGTCATATTTTCCTCCTATCAGCATAGTCTTTTACACACATGGGCTCCCAAAGGGATGGGTCTAGGGAGGAGCCCAGGAGGGGCGGGTACTATGCCTATGCCAATAGGCCGGGATCAGGACCTGAGCTGTGGTGGCAGTGAGAAAGGGGAACTCCAGGGACTTGGAGGTAGCCGAGCCTTTCAGGTGTGGGAGCAGTACCAGGACTGGGAAGCTTCAGGGTCTGCGGGAACAATGCAGTGATGCACTGAATCCCGTTTCTTCCTGGCTTGGGTGCCACCTGCATAACATCCACACGCTCAATGGTGATATGTTCGCTTTGATAATCACTAGTCACTTAAACCATTACACAGCTCTTGAATCCCAGAAAGAATACTTTTGAGAGGCAATTGTTCTCTGAAGGACCTGACTGCTGCTCTTTGAAGTGTCAGGAATGACCCTCAGTAGTGATGGTGTTTCCGGTGAACTACAGATCGGACAGAAGAAATATGCCTCCTTCCAGCCCCACCAGGCACACAGGCAGCCACTGTAGATTAGACGGTGCTCCCGATTCTGCTGCCTGGGGATCCCCATCCCACTGGAGTGTGGGGGCCAGAGTGGAGGGGGACAGGTGTGAATGGCTTCTGGCCTCGGTGAGGTTTACAGCAACTGATGATATTGCTGGACCTGGAGAAGTAGAGCCTGTGGAGCTATTGTTTTTGTCTTCACTCTAGAAGAACCTATACAGAAAACCCAGAATCCTACTTAAGGAGGTTTTTACAGATGGTTGGTGCTTGAACTAGCTCAGCATCAGTGAGTCCCACATCCGTACCAGGGAAGAGAGCAGTTCTTGGTCCAATGCCTTGAACAATATCTCTGCCTCCAGCCACCCAGAGTTCCAGAAAGTGTTTCAATTCCACCAAAACACATGTTTTTGATTTTCAAAAAAAGACAATACTTTTTTTAAAAAAAAGATTTTATTTATTTATTTGACAGATAGATCACAAGTAGGCAGAGAGAGAGAGGAGGAAGCAGGCTCCCTGCTAAGCAGAGAGCCCAATGCGGGGCTGGATCCCAGGACCCTGGGATCATGACCTGAGCCAAAGGCAGAGGCTTTAACCCACTGAGCCACCCAGGCGCCCCCAAAAAAGACTACTTTATAATCATCTGTACTCTTAATATTGGATTTTGATTTGGTTAATCTTTTATTGGGGGCCAAATCCTGAATACCAGCCTTAGGGTAGGCAAGCCATCACCATTCTAGATGTGGATGCCAGGACTCTGGGAAATGACATGCCCAGTCATTCAGGGAGTCTAGGTAAGGCCAGGTTATTTCTGCATGGATTTTGGTAAGCTACACTGAAAGTGTGATCAGCGTTCAGGGCCTGTCTCAGTATTTGCCTAGAGTCATTGGTGCGATTTATACATCTTAAAATCTCACTTTAAAGTACCTTTTAAATGTGTTTGATTCCCAGATAACCTCTTTGCCACCAATCAGAATGGATACTATTGTCACTCTCTGACAAGTCTGGATCGAGCCCAGATTGACCTCAACGGTCGGATCCGAAACGGCAGTGTATACAGTGCGCACAGCACTAACTCCCTGAACAACCCGCAGCCCTACCTGCAGCCCTCCCCCATGTCCTCTAACCCAAGCATCACGGGCAGTGATGTCATGAGACCCGACTACGTGCCGTCACACCGGCACAGCGCTCTGATCCCCCCGTCCTACCGCCCGACTCCAGATTACGAGACGGTGATGAAGCAGCTCAACAGAGGAATGGTGCACGCGGAGAGACAGAGCCACTCGCTGCGAAACCTCAACATCGGCAGCTCTTACGCCTACAGCAGGCCCGACGCGCTGGTCTACAGCCAGCCGGAGATTCGGGAGCACGCCCACTTCGCCTCCCCGCAGTCGGCCAACTACCCGTTCAGCCTGAACTACAGCTTCCACAGCCCGTCTCCATACCCGCACCCCGCCGAGCGGCGGCCCGTGGTGGGTGCCGTCAGTGTGCCCGAGCTGACCAACGTGCAGCTGCAGGCACAGGACTATCCAGCCCCCAACATCATGAGGACACAGGTGTATCGCCCACCCCCACCCTACCCACCCCCGCGGCCTGCCAACAGCACCCCGGACCTGTCCCGCCACCTGTACATCAGCAGCAGCAACCCCGACCTCATCACCCGGCGCGTGCACCACTCGGTGCAGACGTTCCAGGAGGCCAGCCTGCCGGTGGCGCACTCCCTGCAGGAGGTCAGCGAGCCGCTCACGGCCGCCCGGCGCGCACACCTGCATAAGAGGAACAGCATTGAGGTGGCCGGGCTGGCGCACAGCCTCGAGGGCCTGCGGCTCAAGGAGCGCACCCTGTCCGCATCGGCCGCGGACCCGCCACCGAGGCCGGTCTCGGCAGGCTCCCAGCACGGCGGCTGCCCCGACAGGGCCGAGCGGCGCCCGGTGGACGAGCGGGGAGGCCTGGGCTACGGCCACAAGAAGTCTCTCTCCGACGCCACTATGCTGATCCACAGCAGCGAGGACGAGGAGGACCTGGATGAGGAGATGGCCTCACTGGCGGTGCCCTTTCCCCAGGCCCGCGCACCCCGGGGCCACCACTCCCCGGAGCCCCCGCTGCCCGGCCCCTCCCGCGGTCCCTGCGCCCCCACCCCCACCGCGCCGGGCCGGGGCACCCTGCATGGCCAGGAGCCTGCGCCCCCGCTCGGGGAGGCCGTCCGGCCCCGCAGAGAGGGGCTGCTCACGCCCTCCATGTCCGAGTCTGACCTCACCACGTCGGGGCGCTACCGAGCCAGGAGGGACTCCCTGAAGCAGCGGCCGGTGTCGGACCTCCTCTCGGGGAAGAAGAACGTCGTGGAAGGCCTTCCGCCGCCAGGGGTAAGTCGTGCGCGCCGGTGCGCCGTCGGGCCGTGGGGCCCTCCCAGCGTCTCCGCTCTGACTCGTTTCTGGGTTTCAGCTCTTGTTTCTCCCAGCTCTTTTCATCCCCCCATTCTCTCTATCCTATTTGGAACACTTGGATTGTCTATGGAAATAAGGGGGATCGATTAGAATTGTAGCGGGTTTGCTGGAGATGATTAGCAGAAGTGAAGAGGTAGACTCGGGAGGCCCTGTGGAAGGAAGGAAGGAGAGGTTTAGCACGCAGCGTTAAGGAAAAGGAAGTGGAGGTGTGGCGGGTTTGAGGTAAGGTTGCTTTGTTAGCAGCCCCGGGTTAGAAGCGGGGTGCGGGGCCTTGTTCTGTTTGCCGCCTGGGGTCAGAGCGAAGCCTCGCCCGAGGGAGGTGTTGCTGATGTCCGAGTGTGTAGCTCCAGCTCGAATTGCCTGGCCAGGATCTCTGAGGGCCGCAGGGAGATTCTGGAGTTGAGAAGGTGGCACTTCGTGAAGAGAAAACACTCCAGAGCTCCCGGTCTCCTTAAAAGAAAGATTAGGTGAACTGAGAGCCCAAGGCCCAGAGTTCTTTGTAGAAAATGCAACTCTTTGATGCTCATTAAAATAAATATGAGTTGCACTCTTCTTATTTATTTGAAGCAAAATATAAAAGAACATAATATCATCTCTAGCGGCCATTCCTTGAGGATTTACAGAATTCCGAGGCATATCCAGCATACAACAGGCCTATTGTTCCTTCAGAAGAGAAAGCAGACTCTGAGATGTTAAGTAACTTTTCCAAGGTCACACAGCTAGTGGGTGACTGAACTGGAATTTTAAACCCATGTTTATCCCTGCAGACTACTCTCTGATCTTCTGTACTGTATTGCATTGAGGTATATTGTATATATTATTTTATTAAGTAGTTATTGCTGATCTAACTGTTTTCTGTCTTTCCACTGAAACCTTTAAAATCCCCAAGCACTGGCCACGTATTTGTGCCTTTACCATTTCAGTATGGCCTCTCTGTCGCCTTGCAGCATTGCTCAGGTTTCTAGCTCCATCTTTGCCCAAGTGTCCGTGCCCTGAGCCCAGCCCTCTGATTGAGCTAAAGTGATTAATCGGCCTCTGCATTACTCCTTACTCCCAGTGCCCTAGGAGCTAGGACTCTTCATCTCTGATAGTCTGCATACTCAGACTTGAGGACCCATCACAACTACTTATTATCTTCATAAACTGGAATAAAATTCATGATATTTTACAGTGGGTATGAAATTGATTAGTAGATGTAAACTGAAACCACTTATAGTGCTGTCGATTTAAGTGTGTTTGCTTTTAGTGAATTTAGGGTTTGCATTTTTTTTTTTTTTTTTAATTTGTCAGAGAGAGAGAGAGCGGGCACAGGCAGACAGAGTGGTAGGCAGAGGCAGAGGGAGAAGCAGGCTCCCTGCCAAGCAAGGAGCCCGATGTAGGACTCGATCCCAGG
The DNA here is from genome assembly GCA_003697995.1 of Taxidea taxus jeffersonii. NCBI lineage: Eukaryota > Metazoa > Chordata > Mammalia > Carnivora > Mustelidae > Taxidea > Taxidea taxus. The sequence goes on from ML101699.1 coordinate 94,133, forward strand.
ACACTGGGATCATGACCTGAGCCAAAGGCAGCCGCTTAACCAGCTGAGCCACCCAGGCGTCCCAGGGTTTGCATTTTAAACTTAATTTTTCTTGGGCTTACATTCTGACCTACCTGAACAGTAAAGACCAGTGTCTTAGGTCCTCTGGAGTGGAAGGTGTGGACTCATGATCAATGATTCAGGGTGGGAACAGGGTATGGATGTGTCTCTGAAAGGTAATTCTGAGTCCCTGTCCAGGTGGTCCTTTTCATAGTTAATACTCTGCCTAATTACATCAAGAACTGTCCATCTTTTGATTTTTTGGTTTTTTTGGAGAGAGAGTGTGGGGGGGTTGGTCAGAGGGAGAGACATAATCTTAAGCAGGCTCCATGTGCTAGGCATGGAGCTAGCACATGGGCTCCGTCTCCTCACCTTGAGATCATGACCTGAGCTGAAATCAAGAGTCATATGCCTAACTGACTGAGCCACCCAAGTGCCCCAAAACTATCCACCATTTTTATGTGTGACCTGAGTCTTTCCCCCAGATGATACTTGTTTTTTTTGTGTAGTCCACTATTTAAGCGTCTTGTCCCTGTACATTTTGAATGGGATATAGCAAGATCCCCTAAATCTGAAGCTTTTGATGAGTTTGGTTCTCTAAAAATACAAGTTTTCTCCCTCGCTGACTTTGAAAACCCACAGTATTAGTACAGTTTTGCTCCCCTTCTTTGGCATAATGGATTCTCCTTGCTTGAAGAGGAGCTGTGGCTTTGGGGAAAGGTCTAGGACCTAAGAGTGGAAGAACCTGGGTCTCAGGCTAGACCCTCCTGTGGGCTGGACCTGGCAGCCCCTGAACCTCATCTCTGTCTGTGGCATGGGGACAGTCTCCCCTGCTTTGCCTTGTGGGAAGTCCCCCCAGAAGGTTAGACATGAGATATCCTTCGTAAATTCTATGATGGGGCATAGCTGACTTTAAGGAAAGGTTTTTATTGTTTTGACACTGATTACCATCTATAACGAGGCAGCTGTGTGACCTTGGGCAAGCTGTCCCATCTCTCTGACTCTGCTTTCTCATCTGTAAGGGAAGCTGACCCCAGAGAGTTGTTGCAGGATAAGTGAGATCCTGGTGCATGGAAAATGCTCAGGTGAAGTTATCATATTACCCTGAGGTTGCATCATCCTGGCTGCCTGAGAACTGAAGAGCTCAACCCCCGCTAAGCCCCTGGGTCTCCTCATAGTAACATGGGGTTGCTGTGACCTTCAGTGTTACCACAGACACTGAGTTCACATACTAACATGAATCAAGGTTATGGGAGTTTAGTATTAAAAACAGTGAACTAAATTGCAGACAAGCAGAGACATTTTCTAGTTCTCCACCCTTCTCCACCTCCAGGAACTTGATTGTTATCTGAAAAAGAGTGGGCTAAGGTACAGATCTCCCGCCTGTGCATGCTTGAGTCCCGGCTGGGGGTTCTCACAGAAATCACTGTGGGGCGGTGCCTGGAAGGAAGTCCTGGTTTTGATAATATGTGTCTTTCTTCACATACTGGCTTTAGACCCGAACCTTCCAGCCAATCAGTTCCATGGGGCGTGTGGGGCGGTGGCCTCCTGACCTCATTCTCAGGCAGAGGAGAGCTGGAGCCACCCTGTCCTGGTGGGCCAGGGCTGGCTTGAGTTTTCAGGAGCCCTGTGAGCCCCTTGATGTCCCATTGGCAGCTTGAAATTGGCTGTGGTGGGAGCATTCACACCATGGCAACTGGACAACTTTGCCTGGCAGAGCCCCCTGCCCCGCCCTGCCCCAGCCAGTTGTTAAACAGCAGCAAACTGGGGTTTTCAGTGCAAGTAAGAATCATGAATGACATTGTAGCCTAGGCAGCAACCTTTCAGCCTCTTCCTCCCAGGTAGGTAGGGCTGGAGTAAAGCTGATTTCAAGAAAACCATTGCTGTCAAACAAGGGGGCTGCTGTTGCAGTGATTAAGGCTTCCCAGGAGGTACAGAATGTCCGAGGAGACCTCACCACCTTGGGCTTGTCTGCCTTAGAGAGGAAGATCATTACTTCAGTAGTCACGTTAGGAGACTGATACCCTGTCCTGTATTGTCTTCTTGGTGTCACTTGGGAGATAACAGTCCTGTTGTCTTTTCCTGGTTAAAAATGTGGCAATTCTGAGATATAGTGATCCAACCCAGTCACCCAAGTCTGCAGCAGAATGTTGGGAAAGTGACCCCAGAAAACATTTAATTTTTTCAGAACGATTTAAAGAACTAGTTTATATCTTAAAAAAAAAACAAAAACAGCCTATTGCAATCATGCAACTGCATTTAAAACCCTTTTTGTGGACTGCCACTGATTTTTGTGTGCCTCTCATGTTTTGAAATTTGGGAGTTCTGTGAAGGAATGCTGTCTGCCTGAAGCCTCACCTTTCATTACAACTGAGACTTGAAACGAATTGCATTCAAAATCTTCTATCTGCAAGACTTATCAGGGCTTTGGCCTTGAAAGGAATGTCTTCCTCCCAAGTGTTTGTTAAACAAATGTGTATGTGGAGTGTAATCTCTCCTGCGGTGGTTGGTGAAGAACACTCCTTCCACTTGTTTCCAGTCTTCAGTCCACAGAAGTTTCTTTTCAAGGGAGCTGTATTTGTGTATATGTCACATATACATGTAAATATTTTTATAGGGAATGAAAAAGAGCCGGGTAGATGCAAAAAAAATTGGTCCTCTCAAATTGGCTGCCCTAAATGGACTCTCCCTATCTCGACTGCCTCTGCCTGATGAAGGAAAGGAAGTGCCTGCCAGAGCCACCAATGACGAGAGGGTATGTACCAGATGTATGGACCCAGCAGTATGCGTTCTCTGGGACAGTCCATAAGATGCTACGAAATGCCTTCTTCAGATTTTAATGAATTTGCTAATACATCTAATTATCACAAATGAGTGTTAAATACTTTATAATCTGGATGTCAAAATTGGGGCAAGTCTAATATGTTAATAGAGTAAATGTTGATTTTTTTGTTTGTTTGTTCTTGACTGTTCTTACTGTTCTTTACCTCCTTCCGGTCATCCGGAGCAGTCTTGATTTCTGATGGCTTTAAATTAGAGGAATTCTACAAGTCCATATGCGTACACCCGGGAAAGGGAGTACACATTGCCTGCTTTCATTGTATCAAAAATTTATCTCAGGAGTCAAGAGTTACTGGATTTTTCATGACTTTCTTTGTGACCAACATATATTTGCTATGAGGGTTTACTATATCAAAATCAGACAGGTATGAATTAATACTAAGTAAAATTTAATTTGCTTGCAACAGGATCCTGGAGATAATTTTGGTAATTCCCATTTTTTTCAGTTTTTCTATACCATAGATTAGAAAATTGAAGCATTTGTTCATAGCTGTTGGAATTGATTCTCCTACTCTAGGATTCACTCTTGTCCAGGAAAACTTTCTTTTCCTTAGGAGTCATAAAACTGACCATAGACTTAGAGAAAATGAATTCAAATTATTGTCGGCCAGGTTTCACCTTTAAGCAGAAGTCTGCCTTCTGCATATCACCAACAAGGTGATTTTGTTACTTTAACTCTTCCCGTTACGGCTTGTTAAAAATTTAGCTTTGATTTCATCTAGAGTTTTCAATACTCGATAATTTCTAAACTTGAAGTGAAAACAAGATTTCAGATGTGCCTTGAGAATGCAGCTCGGACAGGTGACGATATTCATATTATTCCACGTGTTCCATTTTACAGTGTAAAATTCTGGAACAGCGGTTAGAACAGGGAATGGTATTCACAGAATATGAAAAAATTCTTAAAAAACGGCTTGTTGACGGGGAGTGCTCAACAGCACGACTCCCTGAAAACGCAGAAAGAAATCGATTCCAAGATGTCCTTCCCTATGATGATGCCAGAGTGGAGCTTGTCCCAACTAAAGAAAACAATACTGGCTACATCAATGCATCCCATATCAAGGTGAGAGGAGCGACGGGGCGGTGATGGCTTTCATAGCTTTCCTGTAACTGCCAGTTCAGTTACAGGAATGATAACTGTGTTCACATCTGTATTCTAAGAACAGCCTAGTTGGAGCCATTGTGACAAATTATGTTATAAACTGGGAAATCCATACTCCCCAGCTGGATAGGAAGTGTTTACCAACAGAGCCAAAGCCATGTTCCTCTCCCCGGTGCTAAGCCCTCTGCCCCCAACACTGTGGCCGGGACTCAGAGAGCCCTCTTTGGCCTGACCTTAGGCCTTTGTTCTTCTAAATCTGAAGATCTCGTTCTGGCTCATAAATTCTCTCCAGAGTGGCAGAATTGTTAGTTTTCTGTAATCACATACCTGCACTGACTCTTCTGTGACAAAGGTGTCTGGGTTTGTTTATTTTAGAGAGAGAGCAGGGGAGGGGCAGAGGGAGAGGAAGAGGGTCCACAGCAGACTCCCCATTCAGTACAGAGCCCGGTCTCACAACCCTGAGATCCTGACCTGAGCTCAGACCAAGAGTGGGAAGCTTCACCCGCTGAGCCACCCAGGTGCTCCGTCTGGGTTTTTTAACAATGGTCACCAAATCTCCTTCCTTAAGTGACATCTGCTCTTTTGCTTTTTCCCTGTGATCACTTTTCAAGATTGTTTGTCCTTTGGAGAAGCAGTACCATGCATAGAGACAGTGTCATGCCATTTAACTGGGATAATGTTCCACCAATTAAGAAGGGAAAAGTGATGATGGGGGCGCCTGGATGGCTCAGTGGGTTAAAGCCTCTGCCTTCAGCTCAGGTCAGGATCCCAGAGTCCTGGGATCGAGCCCTGCATCGGGCTCTCTGCTTGGCTGGGAGCCTGCTTCCTTCTCTGTCTTTGCCTGTCTCTCTGCCTACTTGTGATCTCTGTCAAATAGATAAATAAAATCTTAAAAACAAAAAAGGGGGACGCCTGGGTGGCTCAGTTGGTTAAGCGGCTGCCTTCGGCTCAGGTCATGATCCCAGCGTCCTGGGATCGAGTCCCACATCGGGCTCCTTGCTCAGCAGGGAGCCTGCTTCTCCCTCTGTCTCTGCTTGCCTCTCTGCCTGTGCTCGCGCGCTCTCTCTCTCTTTCTCACAAATAAATAAATAAATAAATAAAATCTTTAAAAAAAAAAAAAAGGGAAAAGTGATGATGATTCCCAACTGGGCCTGGAGGAAAGCAAGGCGCTCTCCTGCAGCATTGTCCCTTTTGTTTCTGGTAGCTGGAGATCACGTGCTTTTTTTTTTAGATTTTATTTATTTGACAGACAAAGATCACAAGTAGGCAGAGAGGGAGGAAGCAGGCTCCCTGCTGAGCAGAGAGCCCAATGCGGGGCTCCATCCCAGGACCCTGAGACCATGACCTGAGCGGAAGGCAGAGGCTTTAACCCACTGAGCCACCCAGGCACCCCAGATCACGTGCTTTTATTTGGGGAAGGAGACGCTTCCTTATTGGGAGTGAATGAGGAAGTATGGAGGTCAGGAGTTTTTCTTCTTTCCCACATTTTATTTTGTGTGCAAGTGATATTTGATGAGCGCAGGTTCACACTTGAGGCTTTCAGGGACCTGGCAGTCAGCCTGCTAATGCCTTTGGTGCCCTTGGCAGTCTCGGGGAATAAGTACGTGCGCTTGTTGATGTAGGTATAATTTATTTAAAAGCTGAGCATTTTTGTGCAGTAACTCACCCACCCTCTCATGACGGGATGGATGAGAACTGAAGAAAGTTGTCATCCTGTGTGGGTATTGCAGAATCTTCAGGGGCCAGCTGAAGGCTGGGGAAGGTGGCTGAGCCTCAGAACTCTGGGGTCTGCCATTTACCAGCGAGGGGCCTCCTCGTGCTTTCCTTGGAATAAAGCACTGATTCCTGCCCCTTGGGCCACAGACCCCCACCCCTTGTTGGCTGAAGCCTGCTCTCAGTGAGGGGGTCCAGCAGGCACTCCAGCCGTGAGTGTGGCTGTGGGCCAAGCAGCGTGGGGCCCTTGGGAAGCGCCACTGTGGTCCCTGAATGTCAGCGGGCATGGCCTTTAACTAGCTCTCCTGGCTATAGACCAATGGCTACCTTAGCCTGTTCTCAAGGAGGTGCAAACTCAGATGGAAACTTAGTATCATTCCAGGGTGGGGGGTGATCTGGACTCAGAGGTTCAGAGGTGAGACCACTTTAAGCAGGAATATTTTTTTCTGTCCTAGAAATCTGGTATTTAACCTCGGTTTTGGCTTGTTACTAGTTTTCCCACTGTGTTTAGTACTTCATGAGGGGAAACTGTGTTTGTACTTTAGGATACTGTGATGCGGATATTTTTATAAGAAGAACCGCAGCCGCAGTAACAGGTATTTATTGAGAACCTGTAATGCGCAGGCACCAGATGCACTGACTCTAATTCTGCCAATGGCCCTATGCGGGTACATGGCATTTTTATTTTACAGATGAGAGCAGAGAGGCAAAGAGGTTAAGCATATTGTCCCAGGTCACACACATATCATGTGCATTCAGAGTGTGTAAGTTTATAAACAGGTAGTAATGGGAACTGTATTAATAAGGAAAAAGGATAAGATACACCTTTATTCTGAGTAATTCAGCTCATCTTTTAGTACTACCATAAACAAATATGCATACATCCATATATGCATACACATTAATTAGTTAATATTTAAAGATTTATTTAGAGAGAGCCGGGGAGGAGGGGCAGAGGGAGAGAGAGAGAATCCCAGGCAGACTCCCCACTGGGTGTGGTCCCCAACATGGGGCTCAATCCCACCACCCTGAGATCACAACCTGAGCTGAAACCAAGAGTCGGCCGCTTAACTGACTGAGCCACCCAGGTGCCCCACACATTAATTTTTTAAAACCTCTTTTCTAATTTCAGGTCTCTGTCAGTGGAATTGAGTGGGATTATATTGCCACACAGGGGCCGCTGCAGAATACCTGTCAGGATTTTTGGCAGATGGTGTGGGAACAGGGAGTCGCCATCATAGCAATGGTGACCGTGGAAGAGGTGAGTGTTCCTGTCCTGTCGTTGATTTCCTCCACCTGAGAACAGTTCCTGCGATCATGGGGCCCCGACCTTTACTTCAGGAGGCAGGCCGGGTTGCCATCCTGCTTCTCAGGCGTGCGGTCTGTATGAGGGGCGCCCACAGCTGGACCTGCTCTTGGCTTCTGACCGCCCGTGTCCTTCACAGGAGGGCGGGAGGGAGAAGAGCTTCAGGTACTGGCCTCGGCTGGGTTCCCGGCACAACACCGTCACCTATGGGAGGTTTAAGATCACCACCCGCTTCCGCACCGACTCTGGCTGCTACGCCACCACGGGCTTGAAGATGAAGCACCTGCTCACGGGGCAGGAGAGGACGGTCTGGCATCTCCAGTACACAGACTGGCCTGAGCACGGCTGTCCCGAGGACCTCAAGGGATTTTTATGTAAGTGTCTTCGTACCCTGCACAGCCTCTGCTCTGGTCATGCGCATGGAGCAAGACGTCACTCCTCAAGTATTTCCTTTAGGATGGCTAATAGAAGCTTTGGACTTGCTTTATTATTTTTTTAAAGGTTTTATTCATTTACTTGAGAGAGAGAGAGAGTACAAGCTGGAGGATAGTGGCAGAGGCAGAGGGGGAAGCAGGCTCCCAGCTGGGCTCCATCTAGGACCCTGGGATCACAGCCCTAGCCAGAGGCAGATGCTCAACATGCTGAGTCCCCCGGGCACCCTGGACTTGCTTTAAAGTAAAGGCTTCCATTGTTTAGAGGAGGCTTAACAGAGAGAAGTTTTTAGAGTATGATTTGGTGGCGAGTAGAAGGACTCTCAGAGACTGTCTCCTCCATCACATTTTGTAGCGGGGCAGAGGCAGTGATTTGCCCACGGTCACACTGTCGGTTAGCCGTTGGGGCTGGTTAACTGGCACCCAGTGTTCTTTATCCAGAGTCCTTCCAATCAGTGATGATAATCTGAAAACTGTCAGTTTGATGGGCCTTAATCCTTGCATATTTCTCTGTTCCACTGATATTTCACAGCATACCTTGAGGAGATCCAGTCTGTTCGACGCCATACAAATAGTACCAGTGAACCAAAGAGCCCCAACCCTCCGTTGCTGGTCCACTGCAGTGCTGGGGTGGGAAGGACTGGAGTCGTCATTTTGTCAGAGATCATGATCGCCTGCCTGGAACACAATGAGGTATGCATGTCCTTGTTGGTCGGGGGAGAAGCGGGCTGGGCACAGGCTGGGGAAGAAAGGAGCTCGTGGCCTACCAGTGCTCTCAGGGCACGTTCCATGGAGGCTTCTTCTAGAAGGTGCTGGGCTAGGACAGTGTCTGGGTCTTGAGCAGACTTCTGCTAGGACTGCTCCCTTCTCCGAGGGGGCCTGCATCCGCTCACAGTTGCCTCTCCTTCCAGGTGTTGGACATCCCGAGGGGGCTGGACATGCTGAGGCAGCAGAGGATGATGATGGTGCAGACGCTGTGCCAGTACACGTTCGTGTACCGCGTCCTCATTCAGTTCCTCAAGAGCTCCAGGCTCATCTGAGCTCCCACAGCTCAGGACGGGGACCGATGGGGCGACACGCTGACAGTTGACGGGAGCGCCTGACTCGGACCTCCCTGAGGCTGCCAGCCTGGGCCTTGAGCGCACCTTGATGGCGCCTGGACAACGGCGCCCGGAGGAAGACCTGCAGAGCCCAGGGCTGGGGAAGGGCTGGTGGAGGAGGCTGTGGTCCCTGGGGCCTTGCCTGCTTGCGTCTGTCCAATTGGCAGCACTTGCATACTTTGTGGAGGTGGTTTTCCAGATAGTTCTCTGTTGTACTGAGGCTGTGCACGGCAACTCTGGCAGTCAGGAAGGCGCATCGATTTCTAGCTTGGATGTCTTGGAATTTTATTTTATGACTAAAGTATTTGGGGCTTTCTTGTTGAGAAGCTTTTCACGGGGATGGTTCACAGGTGTGATTAGTTCCCATGTAAGTTTGTATTTAAAACCATGCTACTATCTCTTGTTATTTTTTTAAAAACTTAACAGTTTAGTTACCAAACCTAAAACTACAAGAAGAATCTAAAAGTGTTATTTTGAAACATAGAAAGCATTTTTATATTCAGAAAATTTTTTATTCTAGAATATTCTATATATTTCTACCTTCTCTATTTTGCAAACAAGAGTTCAACTCATTAAGGTACTGAAATAAACCTATTACTGTAAGAGAAAGTCGGGAATGAAGGCACATTATTGGAAATGTAAGACAATACTCAGAGTCACTATTTTTTTTCAGTATTATTTGTAAACCTAAACCAGTGTGATCTTACTGGTTGAAATGAAGTGAAAAACAATTGCCTAGGTTGGTTTTAAGCACTTTGTTGTTAAAGACAAATCTGAAATTTAATATATGTGTTGCTTGATAGATGAGACGCTAACAGTGGGTATCTAGAAGTGTTTGGAAGCGAGAAGGGCTAAGCGTACGTGGGTGGTCAGGGCAGGGGTAAGTGTGGTGTAAATGCAGGATGACAGGCGTGAGATGCCTTTGACAGAAGTGCAGTATTAACTCTGCTCCCACTGAGAGGCTGGGTGGAGAGTGGGGGCTGGGTGGTGGGTAGGTACCCGCCAGGAAGTTCAAGTCACTCTCCGTGACTCACTGTTTCCTTGGAGTTCTTACACCTGAACTTCCGTTCTTTTTTGATAAAGTCAGGTTTGTATCATCATTAAAAGAAGCCTGGAAGAGGTTTTTATCTTCTTCTGATTGAAAGAAGGAAAGAGTTAGTAATAGTTTCACCTCATTTCCCAAAACTACAGCCCAGACTACTTGTGGGGCCCCACAGGTTGCTGTTCTAGTCAAGAGATGCTGGGGTTTTAGCTCCCCAATCCCCTAACTTCACCCCTGAGGTCAGTATTAGCTACTTGGTTCCTCCTCCCTCCATCCGTTACATCCTGGTGGCTGAGCTAGAGAGGGAGAAGGTGGCCTTTGGTCGGGGCTAAGATGGCCTTGTCACAGAGGGACTTGAGTAGGTAAGGACTTAATGGGTACGTTTCACTGAGGAACCATCTCATTTTTTCCTTTTGAGGTTGCTTCTCTAAAATGCAGAGCTTCCAAAATGCCACATCTGGGGCTGTTCCCCTAATGACAGTGTCCTAGGGATGGTTCTGATTTCCGGGTTCACTCTGAAGGCAGTTTCACTCACAGTTGAACATGACCACTGACTTGTGTGTTGTCCACTATGAGACAGGATTTGCTTCATACAGTGTGGATTGGCCTGTGTCTGGGTTACCTGGAAACCAACCCTTAAGTGGGTAATTCAGGAGACAGTAGTGAAAACAAATACTGGAAGTGGGCACACTGCTCACTTTGGGATAAAATGTTAATTTTAACCTGAAATTGTTTTAAGAGTCAGGTTTAAATAACAGTGGACCGAAGTGTAAATATTGAGAATGAGCTCCCGGAGGAATGAGATGAGAGGTTTTTATGATCGTAGTTCCCATCTCCACATCGTGTAAAGGATGGGAGTATTTTCAGTGTTTTTTTTTTTTTTCCCATGGTACGTTTTTTTTAAAAAATACTCTTCTGTCAGGTTTAAACATTTTGAAGTGTCCCATTGACAAGAACATACTGTAAAACAAAAATCTAAAGAGTAATATATGGTATATTTGTGTTCCAGTTGTAATAATTACAAGTAGATTACTTCTGAGGGCTTAATTACAGTATTTAAATGTCACTCTTAAAATGTCGCATGTTTGACCCATGTGAATATTTAAACTTTTTCAGTTAGTGAATATGAAAGTATTTCTGAATAAAAATCGATTATTACTGGACTTTGAAATAATGTGATCTTCAAGAACAAACTGTACAACGTTTAGTCATCATGGGTTTGCCACATCTGAACCAAGGATGTTGCTTTCTGCAAACCTATGCAATGCTTTGCTGTCCCAGTGTCTTTTAGTTCCTTGAGATTCTAAATTTCATAGCAAAATTACCAAAATGTACATTTTCACAAAAAGTAGGTTACAAACCAGTGTGTTCTAATGGATTGATTTTGGCATCTCTAGTATCAGCCTTCCTGATGAGTGGGGTCTTTTGAGGACATATTTTAGCTGAGAGTTTTGAGCATAGAAAGTGCTCCTTAGGAATGTCAAGTGCAGTCATTACTTACTTTCCTATGGAACACCTGCTGTGAAGTATTCTGAAAACCCTAGTATTTAGCCTTTAAGACCCTTTGGCAGAATTAAAACAGAAGGTGGACGGACCTATGCTTCCTTGGAAACTTCCAGAAAGAGGAAGGTCTAGGCAGAAATGCAGAGGAGGAGTATGTGTCAGGGTGGAGGACTGAGTGATGACAGCAGGCAGGCCAACTTTTCTGTGAAGCTTTTGTCATCAGAAGAAAACAGCCCCTTCAGGATGGGTTGATATGTTAATATTCACAACATTAAGAAAATATATATGTATATATTACATATATATAATATAAAACTTCACGTTTTAAAATGTGCAACTGGAGGTCAGCGGCACTGTAGGAATGGGTTTGAAATTTGCATGAACAAATGGAAGCAAGAATTACTGTTTATTGTAAATTGTTTTTAAGATCTGACTTTTTACATTTTAATTTATTTATTCATTTTAAGCAGTCTCTGCACCCAACATGGGGCTCAGACTCACGACCCTGAGATCTGAAGTCACATGCTCCTCCCACTGAGCCACTCAGGTGCCCCTAAAATCGGACTTTTTAAAGGAGCTCTTTGGGATATAAATTTAGGAAACTTGTTTCCCATCAAGATTTCATGTGGAACAAGCTAGAACTGCCTTTTTTTCCAGTTTAAAGTTTATTTTAAAAAGAACCCTAAATTGGAGACGGGGCTCTTTATAGAGGGGAGAGATATTTAAAAATAGAGGAATAGGTACATTAGGAATTTGCCTGGAAAAACATTTCTCAAAACAACATGAGTTTTTCAAATTCTTCTAGATAAGGGCTCTGTTCCAGTATCTACAATTATAGAGAAATGAGGAAAAATCAGAAAGCCCAGTTGTTTAAAGTTTGCATGTGTTGGGGATGAGTGGATAAAGGATTTTAGGCAACAGTTGAAGAGATCCTCGGGGGGTTAAAGTGGCATAGTTTTCCGTATATTACAGGCAGTTCCCAAATAAAAATTATGCTCTAAAAGTTCAGATGTGTGTGGAATTATTGAGAAAAACAGTAATATTTCCCCTTGTAAACAGTCCAAGTGGGTGTTAACTCTCCTGGTTTGTCCTCCCAAAGCTTGTTTGGTGTAGAACCAAATCGTCACACCAGAACTCTGAAAACCACAGAGCAAATTTTCTCCCTGCAGCACCCTGGTGGTGAGATGCGAGAACGAATTCTCTGCCTGGTGGTAGGGACCCAAGCCTCAGCAAGCAGCAGGTGGAGTAGAACAGCGTTTGCTGAGAGAACTCTACAGAAGGGAACATCCCTCACGTGTTACAGAAACTTGAATGGCTCACGAAGGACAGGGGTGGACCGGGATGTGGAATGAAATGAGCGGGGATGCCACCTGTGAAAGCAGGGCGGGGGTGAGGGAGGGTGAATTGGCACTACACTTGCCTGCCTTTCCTGTTGCCCCCTAAATACCCTCCTTTTCCTGTCACTGGCAGCAAATGGGAAGCAGAGGAAGGGCCAAGAAGGAAGTTCAAGGTCTGCAGCACTGGGCTGAGAAGGCAGCAGTTCCAAGCAAATGTTCCCACGCAGAGGATATGTAGGTCACATATGTACATTACGTAGGGTCTGGCCACACAGCCTGTCTCCAGAAATGTCTACATTGTCCCACATACTTGAGAAATTAAAATAGTTCTCAAAAATCTAGAGTAAACCCAAACTTCTCCCAATATGTTGATGGGTTAAGGGACAGTAACCACTTACTGTAAATTATGCTTCAATAGTATCAAGAAATACAGATGGATGACAAGAAAGGAATAATTGTCTTTGAACTTCTAACTGTGGAACTGACAGTATGGATGTTAATTTTTTAAAATAACTAGCTGTATAAGTCTTGATCATTATTCTTTAGTTTCCATTAAGCCATTTTGTGGCGCATCATATAAAGACACTTAAAATCTCCAAAATCCGGGGCGCCTGGGTGGCTCGGGTTAAAGCCTCTGCCTTTGGCTCAGGTCATGGTCTTGGGATCCTGCATTGGGCTCTCTGCTCGGTGGGGAGCCTGCTTCCCCCTGCCTCTCTGCCTACTTGTACTCTCTGTCCCTCTGCCAAATAAATAAATAAAATCTTAAGAAAAAAATCTCCCAAATTCTCTGGCTTTGAATCTATAATACCATGTCCACACACTCCCTATACCAGTACACAATGCCACTGTAATAAAGCTACAATTTTAACTGAGCTGCTTATGTTTTTAGCTGTGTGAAAATATCCGTACTCTATATAAGTTGTCAAATGTCCACACTATGGACATTTCAAGTGTGCATGTGTGTTTTAAATTCACACTCAAAAACTTGTGGGAGAAAGACATACAGTATTCACTCTAAGGAGCAGGTCTGTGCCAAAGAAATTCAGAAGGTTGGGTTATCTGCGTTAACCAGAACACGAATCTGGCCTCAATTTGGGGGGTAGGTTGATGGGACTAGTACAGAGTTAATGACAACTGGCTTTCTGTTTCAACCTGCTCATTCAGCTGAGAAAATCTGAACAAATGAATGAGGGTTAGAAGCTCAGTCACTCATTTTTTTAGAAGAATGCAAATGTCATAAGTCATATATGATCATAAGTGCTAGGAGACCATCCTAGAAGTTTATTAGAAATCACCGAGTGAGACAAGATCTTTTTCTTTATTCTGTCGTGATATTTTTCAAAATGTAGTTTGATCTTAGAGTTAATTATCTCAAAAGGATCTAATGGTTTTGCGGTTTACTGGAATAAGACTAGTGCAAATATTGGTTAAGCCCAAGTAGCTTGAAAAAGTAAATATTCTCCAGAGGTAAGTGAAAAACTTATTTCCAGAACAGATTTTTTAAAAACAAGGTTAAAAATAAAACAAAATTCAGGTTAACGCTCAGGAGCTAAGAGATGAAAGAAAACAAAAACAGAAGAGGAAAGATACTAGAATTTGCAACAACTTTTAGGCGGAAGAGCTCTAATGGGTTTTATTTGCATAGTCTGGTTTTTATGGTAGGACAGAGAAACTGAAGCAGTAGTTACTGTGCAAGGGTGATTCTTGATGCTTTTGAAACTTTTCTGTTACTATCAGCCTGGACCCTTTCATATTAGAGTTTCTCAATTCTATATTGAAGTAAGTAGCTTAATTTCTCATAGAATTGAGCTATTACACAGTTATAAGTGTATGCAATTTCTAAGCTACACAAAATGAGGGGGAAAATAAAAATATTAGTATATCAAGCCTCTTTAAAAGCTTGGTTACTTACTCAACAGATTGATTGGCACTGGGCCATTGGAATATATTTTTGCTTTTTTTACTGTATTCTTATGTAATTTTTTACATTATAATATAAAACAGATTTTTATCATGCAAATGTTAAATATTTTCCTATGAAAACACCTCAATGTTTCATTCTATTGTGCATAACTGGAGGAAATATTCTGAGATATAAAGATGCAGTTTGGCTCAGATGAAGAATTACACTGTAACAAACCAGAAATTTGTTGTATATTTCTGAATTGTATGATCTGGTTAAAAACAAGCAATCCAAACCCTATCCATAGTGAATTTAGCAGAGCATTGTTTAAAAATAAACATTAAGGGGCGCCTGGGTGGCTCAGTGGGTTAAAGCCTCTGCCTTCGGCTCAGGTCATGATCCCAGGGTACTGGGATCGAGCCCCACATTGGGATCTCTGCTCAGCGGGGAGCCTGCTTCCCTTCCTCTCTCTCTGCCTGCCTCTCTGCCTACTTGTGATCTCTGTTAAATAAATAAATAAAATCTTTAAAAAAAAATAAACATCAAGGGGTGCCTGGGTGGCTCAGTGGGTTAAGCCTCTGCCTTTGGCTCAGGTCATGATCTCAGGGTCCTGGGACGAGCCCCTCATCCTGCTCTCTGCTCAGCAGGAAGCCTGCTCCCCGCCACCCCCACCTGCCTCTCTGCCTACTTGTGATCTCTCTCTCTCTCTGTGTCAAGTAAATAAATAAAATCTTTAAAAAAAAAATCTAGATAGCAAGCCGATTTAAGCAAAAATTCCAACAGAAGGTAATATGATTTAACAGATCTAATAAAATTTGGAGAAAATTTATATGAAATACATTTTCTTAGAAAGTGGCCCTATAATTCAAGCAATGCACTGGGAATTCTAACGTTTCAACATGCTAGTATTAAGAATTATCTAGTATTATTTTATAGTTTAAAAAGCAATTTTAAGTGCTGTCTGGAGATTAATGTAAAAATGTATAAGAACTTAATTCTTTTAAACTGTCATTTGTTTGTAAAATTGTGTACATTTAATGGGCAAAAAAGTTTGAATGACTAATATATGTGAAATGAATCTATTAGTTTTTGCCATGAAAATAAATACTGAAGCTGTAATTCACATGTGAATGTATTAGTACAATTAAAGCTATTTTGCTTGTGTTTTTTTTCACTCTATATATTATTGCATGGAAGCATATAATTGGTCCCATTTCCCACTGGATCATTCTTTATTTATACTCTTTAATTACTTTACTTACTTTTTAGAGTGTGCACATAATGCAGGCACACATGGGAGAAGGGGCAGAGAGAGAGGGAGAGAGAGAAAATGTTAAGCAGAGCCCCACACCTAGCATACAGCCCCATCTCATGATCCTTAGATCACGAACTGAGCTGAAATCAAAAGTTTAATTTTGATCAACCACCTCAGCTTAATCAGCTCAGCTGTCCTGCACCCCCTCTGCTGGATTAGCTGGGTTATTTTAGTATTAATCTTAATTTATTTTTAAAATATTTTATTCATTCATTTGACAGCGAGAGAGCAAGAGCGGAGGAAGGGGCAGAGGCAGAGGGAGAAGCAGGCTCCCGGCTGAGCAAGGAGCTCAAAGAGAGGCTCCATCCCAGGACCCCGAGACCATGACCTGAGCTGAAGGCAGGTGCTTAACCAACCGAGCCACCCAGATGCCCCAGATTATTTTAACGTTTTTTTATTTTTTATTTTTTATTCGACAGAGAGAGAGGGATCACAAATAGGCAGAGCAGCAGGCAGAGAGAGAGAGGGAAGCAGGCCCCCTGCTGAGCAAAGAACCTGATGAGGGGCTCAATCCCAGGACCCTGAGGTCATGACCTGAGCCCAAGGCAGAGGCTTCACCACGGAGCCACCCAGGCGCCCCAGATTATTTTAAATAATGTACCGAACCATCGGGTGTTTCTTCTAGTAGTTGCCGGACATCACGCATCTCCGCAGTGACGGATTGTGCAGGCGTCGGAACGCATCAGGAGAGGACATTGGTGGAACAATTCGGCGCCCGCGCAGGGCCAGCACTCGCCCACGCACTTCCCAGCAGGCCGACGGAGCTCCTCCCACCCGCAGCCCTGTGGTGAGCTTATTGTCGTCAAGTGGTCACCTCAGTTTTTGGTGAGGCTTCTTCTAGACCAGCAACAGCAGCACTGGAAACTTGTCAGAAATCCAGACTCTCCAGGGTCATCCCAGCTCTGAGAAGCCCGAATCCGGCTAGCGGCGTGAGGGCCCGGAAGTCGGCCCTCAGGAGTTCCCCGGACGATTCTGACGCGCCTTCCGGCGGAGAACCACCGCTTCAGTCCCTTCACACGCCCCGGGTGTTCCACGGGGATCTCCAGCTGGGGTTCCTTCCACAGCCACATGTGACCGTCACCTCACACGGCCGAAGGGGGCTTTGCGACTAAATTACAGGTCTTGAGGTGGGGAGTGTGTGGGTCCTCCGGGGGGCGGGGGGGGCGGGGGGCCAACCAAATGAACCTCAAGGTGCTCAGAGGGAGGCAGGAAGGCTCCTGCTCCCGAAAAGGCCGGCTGATGGAAGCAGAGGTGCGGAGAGAGCTGAAGGTGCTGCCCAGCTGACCTCCATGAAGGAGGCGGCGGCCGCAGGGGAAGGGACGCGGGCGGCCTCTAGAAGCTGGAGAAGCCGAGGCCACAGCCAACCCCCAGAGCCTCCAAGAGGGCAGCCCTAGCGGGATTAGGATTTTAGGACGTCTGACTTCCAGAACAGTAAGATAACAAAGCTTTCTTTAAGTCCCTAAGTGTGTGGTAACTTGTTACAGCGGCAAAAGAAAACCGGTACAAGAGCGTATTCCTGCTCCCCGCGGACCGGCAGGTCAGCTCGCTGACGCTAACATGTCGAAAGAACGAGGGCAGCACGGAAGCCGCACTTGCAGGACAGCTGGGCGCTCTCCTCTGCTAGCCCGAATGCTGATTCTGAGATCAGAATTCCTGAGGCAAAAGTTGGTTTTGGAGCAGAACATCCCTTAGGTCAATTCAACTATCTTCTTCCTGGAGGATAAATGAAAATATGGACTTGCTCTTTGGGGCTGGGCCATTAGGAGCTCTATCTGCCGCTTTTACTTACTTACTTACTTATTTATTTATTTATTTTTAAAGATTTATTTATTTGACAGAGAGAGCACAAGTAGGGCTAAGAGCAGGCAGAGGGAGAAGCAGGCTCCTCTCTGACAAGGAGCCCCATGCAGGACTCGATCCTAGAACTCTGGGATCATGACCTGAGCTGAAGGCAGATGCTTAACCGACTGAGCCACCCAGGAGCCCCTATCTGCTGCTTTTAAACGGTCTGGGAAAGCGGCTTATTAGGTGGCATCCTCTATCACTGCAGTGTGATGGGCCCAGCAGCTGCCTCCCACGGTGCGGTGTCAGCACATGAAGGGTAACCAGGTACTCCGATCTTCATTACCTCAATGATACTTTCTAAAGCCCTGAGGAATTAAGCCAAGGCTAACTTTGGTATATTAAAACTAAAATCTTGGAGTGCCTGGGTGGCACAGTTGGTTGGGCGTCTGCCTTTGACTCGTGTCATGATCCCAGGGTCCTGTTGGCATTCTCCTCCCCACCCCCACTCAGCAGGGAGACTGCTTCTCCCTCTCCCTCTGCTGCTCCCCCTGCTCATGCTTTCTTGCTCATTCTCTCCTTCTCTCTCTCAAATAAATAAAATCTTAAAAAAAAAACAAAACTAAAATCTTTGGATCATCTAGTCCAAACCCTTAAACCAGGGACCAGGGTAAATTAAAAATTAATTCATAGGCAACCTTGAAGCTAACTGATCCACTTGGCAAATCATCTTGTCCTGTAAAAGCTGCTCTGATCTTTGCTGATTGGCTTCACTGGGAAAAACAACAACAAAAACAACTGTGAGTTTTAGAAGAAAATCTTTTCAGAAAGATGCTAATTTATATTTTACACCATGTAAAATGTGAGCAAATGAGAAAATTTTCTTGTAATTTAGCAATTTGCTACATTCTCCCTTCCATGGGGGATTTGCCCTTCCAATAAAGATAGGAAACGTCTGTCCTGTTTCCTGCTAACATCACCTGTGCCTAAGCCTCTCCTCTAGCTTCAACTGTCTCCCTCCATGAAAAAACGCATTCATTCTCAAGCAGACAATGACCTGGGATCCAAAGAGAAATAAGTGTTTCATTTTAAGAAGCCCATAGTCTAGACGGGAGAGAAACTAGGCACATAAACAATATTATAATTCATACTATGGATTTGAGCGATCCCGGATCCCAGAGCAAGTGGGACAAATGTTGGGGCAATCAGACAAGGTCTCATGATGTTACAGTCTGGGCTGTCCGTGAAGGCCCAAGAGGGCAGCACAGGGAAAATGATAATCTGAGCTGTTAGCAAGTACAAAGGGAGAGAGGGGGGCGGGGTGGGGCAGGGGTAGGGAGTGGGGGAAACTCTGCCATGCTTAAGGAACAAGTAAAATTCGATTTGCTAGACACTTAGGATGCTTGGGGGTCGGGTGGCTAGAGATAAACTGGGAAGGAGAACATGACTTGATAAAAAAATGCAAAGAGACCTGGACTTCGTCAGCGAGAGGAAACTCTCAGAGGTTTTTGTTTTTGAACAGAGTGGTGACATGGTGTTAGAATAGCAGCTGTGAATATTTAATTCACACACAACCTATTTAGTTCTTAGAGCCCAGCAGTGAAGGCTCTGTAAGTTCCTTGCTGCCCACAGAGGCTAGTAACCCAGCTTCTGGTCCCAGCTCACAAGGATCAAATTCAGGCAGCCTGTCTCAAAGGCTCACTCATCACTCCTCCAGAGAGCAGAGTGGAGGATGCTGTAGGAAGGGGTAGAAGGAGAGGGAGAAATGAAGATGCTGCTGGAAGACCCTAAGCCAGTGTTTCCCAAACTTAACATTCACTTCCCACCTTTGCACAACTTTTGCCAGAAACAAGAACACATCTAAGCTTGAATTTTATATTTGGTATTTTTCTTTTTCTTTCTTTAAAAAGATTTTATTTATTTGACAGAGGTCACAAGTAGGCAGAGAGGCAGGCAGAGACAGAGAGAGGGGGAAGCAGGCTCTCCGTCGAGCAGAGAGCCCAATGCGGGGCTTGATCCCAGGACCCTGAGATCATGACCTGAGCCGAAGGCAGAGGCTTTAACCCACTGAGCCACCCAGGCGCCCCTATATTCGGTATTTCTTTAAACTAACACATCTAAGCTTGAATTTTAAAGGGAATCCTGAGGACAATGACGACGACAACAAAATACCCTAAAAGATAGAAAAATGAGGATGGGTCATGGTCCTGGAGACAAAAGCTGTACGTTGGGTTAGAGGTTGGAGAAGGCAGACATGGCAAAGCAGGCAGTGGCAGATCTGAGGCTGGGCCCAAAGGGTGGAGAACCAGCAAGAAGCCAGTAACTGAGAATGCCTTAAGCAAGATGGCAGCTCCAGGAAAGGGAGGAAAATTGGAGGCTGGGCAGTGAGTCTGAGGTAGTTGCATGGATAATGGGGCAAGGGCTTTGTGGAAGAGTGAGGTTGGGATTGAAGAAAGGAGCCCTGGGGGCTGAGAGAAGGATGGAGCCCAAGAACAGAAGGGTGAAAGATGACTGATAGGGAGACAGAAGGATGACTTACTGGGAGCCAAGCATAAGGTTGAGGATCTTTTAGGAGGTTGAAGAGGATTGTAGGATGGAAAAGGCAGGAGTTGCTCAAAAAGTTAGGGTGGAGAATTCCACAGTTGGGAGCTGAGGAATAGGAGGGGCTAAGGAAGGTCTGCAGCAGGGTGACTTGGGGCCTAAGACACTGGGGGAGAACTGGGTTGGATGCTCAGCCCCACCATATTGTACTTTAGAGGTTGTTCCTGAGCCTGAATCGTGAACACAGTGGTGACAGTCAGCTTCCCAAGAGTGAGACAGATCTGTCACCTATATACCACCAGAAATCACCTCTAATACCTGCAGTCATATACACTACCTTTGCAAAAACCCTGGTGTGGGCTGGGGATGATAAAAGCCTGAGTTGAAGACTGGGGTACTTGGGTGCCATTGCAAAGTTTCTAGAACATCTGGGTTATCATTATTTTGTTTCATCTTTATATTCTTCATAGTCCCTAGGCATGAAACTGAGACTCAAATATTCAATTACATCATTATAACCAGTTGAAAACATGAATAGCAATGTCTTCTGAGACATATATTTTTTTAAAGATTTTATTTGATAGAGAACACAAGCAGGGGCAATGGCAGGCAGAGGGAGCAGGAGAAGTAGGCTCCTCGCAGAGTAGGGGGAGCCCGATGTGGGACTCGATCCCAGGACCCTGGGATCATGGCCTGAGCTGAGGGCAATCACTTAACCAACTGAGCCACACAGATGCCCTTCTGAGACATATCTTAAAAGATCCCACTCATGAACTACAAGGGCAAGAGGAGAATATCAAACTGGGTTGATAGAATGTTTGCCCTCATTAAGGGACAATTTTTCAGAAAGCTGACAGTCTGCCCTAGCTCACTGATAACTAGAAAGGCCTTTGAAGCTTCAGATATTGCAGGGAAGTGAGAAAGAAGAAATTAAAGATATGACAGATAGGGGCGCCTGGGGTGGCTCAGTGGATTAAGGCTCTGTCTTCAGCTCAGGTCATGATCCCAGGGTCCTGGAATCAAGCCCCATATTGGGCTCCCTGCTCGGTGGGGAGCCTGCTTCCCCCTCTTTATCTGCCTGCTTCTCTGCCTACTTGTGATCTCTATCAAACAAATTAAAAAATATATTCTTTAAAGATACTACAGATAAAGCTTAATGCTTCAAGATCCATGCCAGGTCATAAATCATTTCCCATTGCATACAAAATCACTTATGTTTGGGTAAACTATTTTCCCCTGAAGAGCAACTTTAGAAATCGTGGCCAACAGATCCTAGGGGGACCCTGTGATTCTCATCTTCTGGCATTCATACCCTTGTATAGTATCTCCACTCATTTAGTGTGGGCAGGACCTGTGACTTGGTTGTAACTAAAAGAAGGTAGCAAAGATGATGGAAAGTCATTCCTGTGATTGTTATGTAATATGGTGCTTCATATCTCACTAGCCAGAGGGAAAGGAATTCTGCCAACAACCTGAAAAGAGTTTAGAAGCAGATTCTTGCCCCAGTCAAGCCTCCAGATGAGACCACAGCTCCAAGTGACACCTGGCTTGTAGCCTTGAGACCCAGACCAGACACTTCTAAGTTATACCCAGAACTCTTGACACACAGAAATTATAGGATAAATAATACATGTGTGTAGTTTAAAGCTGCTAATTTAAGGTAATTTATTATAGAGCATAGAAAGCAAATACAGAAATCTTAAAATATGAAAGAATAAAACAGAGGAAAAGGAATACTGAATTACTGGCCACTTGGGATATTTATTAATGAAGATCAAGCATCCAAAGGTCAGTCCTCAATGCTCATTTCCATGATTTTAAGAGTTGGTCCTTCCATGTCATGACTGTTGTTCTCTTGGATACTGTGACATTGAAGAGCCTTGGAGAGTTCTGTGCTAAGACAACATAATTCATTAGAAGTCTCCACCTTTTCGGTGTCACTATCCCCTTCAATGACATTCACAGAAGTCTCCTGGTCTGTTAAGCTGTCAGAGACACTTGGATTTTTGTCATCCCAAACTGAAGGTCCAGGATTTGTTTCATCATTCACTTGCTGAATTATAACCCCTTCTGAGTACTTTGATTTATAGATGGGTAGGAAAAATTCATTTGGTGAAGAGAGTCTCTCATTCTCATCTTTTGGTAAAGACAATAACATATCCAAAGCTTTTTGGTATTCTTGACGTTCCTGCTGAATTGTGATATCATGTTTGGTTTTATCTTCATTTTCTTCTGAATTCTCAGCCTGTTCAAAATCAAGTAAATTCAGCATATCAATATCATCCAGCTTTACTGAGTTTTCTCTGGATGTGCAGCCTAAGTCCATCTTCAGAATATGCAGCAGATGGCGCATTTTTTCCTAGGATTAAGACAAGACAAGAATAATTACATTAATTAAGCTAGTCAAATTGAATTACTTTTAAATTTTTTTTAAAGATTTTATTTATTTTTTGAGACAGATATCACAAGTAGGCAGAGGGGCAGGCAGAGAGAGAGGGGGAAGCAGGATCCCTGCTGAGCAGAGAGCCTGACGCGGGGCTCGATCCCAGGAACCTGGGATCATGACCTGAGCCGAAAGCAGAGGCCTTAACCCACTGAGCCACCCAGGCACCCCTTGAATTACTTTTGTCTGCAGTGCTGCTCATCTCAGCAAGATTAACACTTCTTTCACCCCCTCCCCCTCATACACACAAAAGGTTCAAGGGAAAAAAAGCATTTTCTTTAATGCATTCTTTGAGGCTATGGAAAAACTTTAAAATTCTTTCCATATTAGAATTTTTTCTAATGAATGTCTAAAGAAAGACAAACCTCCTCCAAATGATGTTTATTTTGTTTTATGTGTCGCTCAAATAGGTGTTCTAAAAACCTAAAACGATAAATAGAAATGTTAATGTCTCAAAATCAGAAAAGCAACTAAATACAAAATAGCCATGCAATAACAAAACTACTAAAGGTTGGAAAATATTTTTTGGATTCTTCTTTTTCTTTCCAAAGCTGAACACTAATCCTTTCCTATTCTGTCAAGTTCTTCAATTTGGGAGCTAGTATGGCTTTTTTGTTTAAGTTTTACAACAGATGCCATTGTTTCTGAAAGATTATATACCACTTACATTTCTGTGAAAATATTTTAAATGAGGTCCAACACTATCCCTGCCACACTCCAAAAAGCATTCCTTTTTTTCCTCTCACACACATATGCAAACACCAAAAGCCTCTCCCTCCCCTTCTCTTTCACATATATAACCCCCCCAAACCAAACCCGAGAGGAAATTCGCTTATAAAGAGTTATTTTATAATGCTTCCTCAATCATACTTGAAAAAAAATTCCATTGATGGTAAATCCACATAATAACCTAAAAGCTATCACTTATTAAGTACCACTAAGGGCTAGACATTTGTGCTAGACACACAATCATTATACCGCTAATCATGACCAATATTTGGAGAGAAAGGTATTGTAAAGATCATTTTAAAGATGAGAAAATGCTCCAAGATGATGACTCCTCTCCCCTAAGGTCACAAGTCTTTAAGAGAATTTAAACCAGATGTGTCTGGCTCCAAAGAAATTATTTTTTCAAATACACTATGCTTGTCTTATTATCACATGAGTGTATCAATACCTTTGTCGAAAAACAACTCCTTTGTTACCATTTGTTATTATCAATGAAGTAGGCCAACTTTAGATTTAGTAGTTCTGCTTTAGTTAGCAATTTTTAAAAAAGATTTATATATTTGTTTAGAGAGAGAGCGTACACAGTGGGGGGGGGGTAGGGGCAGAAGCAGAGGGAGAGAGAGAATCTCAAGCAGACTTCCTGCTGAGTGGGGAGCCTGAACAGGGCTTGATCTCATGATCCATGAGATCATGACCTGTACTAAAACCAAGAGTCAGATGCTTAACCAACTGGGCCACCCAGGTTGCCCCAAATTAGCAATTTTTTTAAAAAGAATTAAAAACACTACATACTGTTTGGGTATGTAGTTTGTTTTTTCTTATCAACCATGTATTCTGAAATTTTTCTGTATAAATGAATTCACTTCTAAAACATCATTTGAGGTTCCTGAATAGAACTTGCTCTTGTAAATATTCAACAATTTATTCAACCAAACCTTTACTATTCAACATATGGGTTGGTTCCATTTTTTTGGCGCCTTTATAACAAATGCTGCAATAAATAGCCTTATAATCTAAAAGAAAAACTTAAGTTTTTTCTACAATAAACACATGTCCTATGCAAATTTTTTTTGTTTTTATTTTTGTTTTTGCTTCTAACCTGTGCTTTTCTTTTTTCTTTTATTAACATATAATGTATTATTTGCCCCAGCGGTATAGGTCTGTGAATCATCAGGCTGACACACTTCACATGTGTTTTACTTTTTGATTTAAAGTTGGGATCTTAATATTTTTGTTGTGGTAAAAAACAGGTAATACAAAATTTACCATTTAACTACTTTTAAGTGTATAGTTCAGTAGTGTTAAATATATTCACACTGTTATGAAACAGACGTATCGAACTTTTTCATCTTGCAAATTTGAAACTCTACAGCCATTACGAAAACTTTTTTAACCACCTTTTTAAAACAAAAGTAGTAAACAGAATTATTATTAAAAAAAACTTGGGTCTTTTTAGTATATCTTTTAATAGCAATAATACAAATGTTTAATTGAAAAAACTTCACTTAAGAATAGAAATAATTCATTAGAAATATACTTGACATATTACAGCAGGGAAAGCATGTAGTATAAATAATGGCCTTCCATAATACATAACATTAAGTGGGCCGTGGTCAGCCCAGTGAACTTTAGAAAATGTTCAAGCTGATTCAGGACCACATAGTTTCCTTAAGCTATGCAAACATCTAATCTGGTTTTGTAAACTTTCCATTTCACTTACAAGTTTCAAATAGTAAAATGAGATGATGGATCTTTGCAGATAAGCAAAAGTTTGATTCACTAGTCTATTATAACTAAGAGATAAAGTAGTTTTTTTTTGCATAGTTTTTTTTGTGGACTCTGTGGGATTTTTACATGGATGACAATGTTATCTATCAATAAAGACAGTTTCACATCTTTCTTTCAAATATGGATATCATTTTCTTTTTCTTTTTCTAATTTTTTAATATTTTATGTATTTGTCAGAGAGAGAGAGCACAAGCAGGGGGAGCAGCAGGCAGAGGGAGAAGCAGGTTTCCTCCTGAGCAAGGAACCCAATGCAGGACTCAATCCCAGGACCGTGGGATTATAACCTGAATCAAAGCCAGATGCTTAACTGACTGAACCACCCAGGCATCCCATCCCTCATTTTCTTCTTTTCTTTTTTTGTGATAGATTTAAAAAAAAAGATTATTTTATTTTTAGAGAGAGAAAGAGAGCGAGCATGAGCTGGAGGGGCATAGAGAGAATCTCATGCACACTCTATGCCGAGTGGGGAGCCTGATACAGGGCTTGATTCCACAACACTGAGATTGCAACTTAAGCTGAAACCAAGAGTAAGACACCCAACTGACTGCGTCACTAAGGTGCCCCTGTGATCAATTTTTTAAATTGAGGTATAACTGACATACATTATATTAGTGTAAGGTATACAACATGGTTCAATATTTGTTTATATTGTAAAATAATCAACAAAATAAGTCTAGTTAATATCCATCACCACACAGCTATAGAAATTTTTTCTTGTGGTGAGCACTTTTAAGATCTGCTCTTTCACAAAGTACTTTCAAATATGCAACTCAGCAGTACTTTTTTTTTTTTTAAGATTTTATTTATTTGACAGAGAGAGGGAACACAAACAGGGGGAGTGGGAGAGAGAGAAGCAGGCTTCCCGCTGAATAGGGAGCCCGATGTGGGCCTCGATCCCAGAACCCTGGGATAGTGGCCCGAGCTGAAGGCAGACGCTCAACGACTGAGCCACCCAAGGTGCCCAACACAATAGTACTATTAACTATAGTCGCCATGCTATACGTTATATCCCCATGAGTTATTTACTTTATAACTGGGAGTTTTACCTTTTGACTATTTTTACCTTTTGCCTACCCCCCACCACTGACAACCACCAATCTGATCTCTGCATCTAAGAGAAATAACAGTATTTAAGTGAATAAAATCTCTATTCTTTTCTGTAACTCCCCCAAATTGTGAATTTGCCTTATATGGTAAGAATTAAACATTCTTTATAATTTGTTATCAGTGATAAGAATATGTCCCCTAAGGGGCGCCTGGGTGACTCATTCAGTTAAGCATCTGACTTCTGATTTTGGCTCAGGTCACAATCTCAGGGTTGTGAGATTGAGCCCTGCATCAAGCTCTGTGCCGTAAGAAGTCTGCCTGTCTCTCTCTCCCTCTGCCCCTCCCCGCACTTGCATTCTTTCTCTCTCTCAAATAAATAAATAAATAAATCTTTTTAAGAAAAAGATTTTTTTAAGAAAAAGATTTAAGAAAAAGATTTTTTAAGAAATCTTTTTCTTAAAAAGATTTATTTATTTATTTGACAGACAGAGATCACAAGTAGGCAGAGAGGCAGGCAGAGAGAAGGGGGGGAAGCAGGCTCCCCGCTGAGCAGAGAGCCCGATGCGGGGCTTGATACCAGGACCCTGGGATCATGACCTGAGCCGAAGACAGAGGCTTTAACGCACCGAGCCACCCGGGCACCCCAAATAAATCTTTAAAAAAAAAAAATTAAGTGTGTAAGCCTGACGATTCACAGACCTGTACCCTGGGGCAAATAATACAGTATATGCTAATAAAAATAATAAGAAAAGATTAATGGGAAAAAAAGTTACATTTAGTAAAATAAATCCCCCAGCAAGATTCATTAAAAAAAAAAAAAATCCCCCCAACAAGAAAGCAACATAATTTTTCATTTCCTAATATGTGGAGCTAACTTAAAGGAATTAAACATGATAACGAAGAGTATTTCATGTACTATTCAACCACCATAATATAACTTTAAAAATCTAACCTGTTTGAAAATAAACCAAGTTTCAAAATTTCATCTGTTACATCTTCAATGAAACTCAGATATAACAGTTCTTCTTCACTGTGAAAACAAAGCAGTACACATCATAAAAATTATTTCCTACTTACTCTGAAAACTAGAGGAAACATGAGTACCTAATTAGAAATATCTACCAATACTATGACAAATATACTGTTATCGCACATTAAGAGAAATGTTATAAAAAAAAGATGCCTATATTCTCAAAATATGCAGATAAACTTATTTAAAGAGGAGAAAATGTTCCCTAATAAAGTAAAATTTCACAGATATGGAGAGCATTCATCCAGCACTAACAGATAAGCAGGAATTAAAACAGCAAACAAACAAAAACCAATAAAGCAAAATGGGAAAAAAACCACACACAAAACAAACAAACAAACAAACAAAACAGAGCAACCAAGGGCAAAAGAGCAAGCAAATGTGAACCACTGGAGGTGTGTGTTCTTGACAAGCATTTTACAGGTTCTCTGACTTCTAGCCATGTCCAGCAGCAGAGGTGTGAGCCCTGTGGATGGCACTTAGAAGAGGGGAAAGAGGAAACTTATCCAGAGAAGAAAGAACTTCAACTATGAAATCCTCTTCTGCTCCTAGAAGAACATCTTGTTTGAATGCTGGGAAATTTATTCAGCAGAAAAAAATATTAATTTTTCTCAAAATTTATGGAGAGGAGAAAAAATATGATAGTAGGGAAATTTGTGTATATAACTGTAGTTATAATTTTAATTATGTGGGCACATTTATCTTACAACATTTTAATAGCTCATACAAGAAAATTGAATACTATTGTAAATTTGATTTTAATTAGCTGATATCAGTGATTGATACAAAATATAAGTAGTAAGTAACCACTCAATTACTCAATAAGTAAATGTTATGGTTAAGATAAGAATATGAAATAAGATTAAAATGTTATATAAAAAGTTATACTTTCAAACTGATTCTCAGGCTCTAATATTTATACAGCAAGTTTGAGAATAAATGAAATTCTATAAAATAGATGATATTCCCTGAAAAAGAGTAGCTTTACTAAAACAACATTGAAACCTAGAAGTATGCTATCTGTAAAGACTTGGTGAGGTTAGAAACCTCCTGGAAGGGTATCTGGAGCTACCCAAAGTCTGCATTTCTCTAAAACTCTTGTTATTCTTTTTATTTTTATGGGTACTAATTATATTTTAAAAAATAGGCATTATTAACTTAGGGACAAATTTCCCTGGACATAAAGATGAAGTGATTGACAACTATTTCGGAAAATTCTGATCATTCTTAAATTGAGGGCATATTATATGACTGAACTCCAAAGCTAGTTGTAAGAGAAGTTAGAATTCAGCCCTGACTTATTTAATAATAGTTTGTGTGATTCTTTTTTTTTCCTTAAAGATTTTATTTATTTATTTGACAAAGAGTGAGAGATCACAAGTAGGCAGAGAGGCAGGTAGAGAGAAGGGGAAGCAGGCTCCCCGCTGAGCACAGAGCTCAGCTGTGGGGCTTGATCCCAGGACCCTGAGATCATGACCAGAGCTGAAGGCAGAGGCTTAACCCACTGAGCCACCCAGGCGCCCCAGTTCGTGTTTCTTAATTCTTGATTTCCACTAAGCAAAATGAAGAGGTCAAAAAGATCTTACTCAGAGTGGATTTTTCTCTCTGGAGGAAGCTGCAGGGAATACTGACATACTGCCCTGGAAGGAGAAAATTGCAATATTTGAACAAAACAATGATTAGCATACAATAAGTTTTCAATAATATTATATTAGTAATAATGTATTTTAGAATTTTTAAAGTACTTTCTTTTTTTTTTTTTTTTAAGGATTTTATTTATTTATTTGACAGACAGAGATTACACAAGTAGGCAGAGAGTCAGGCAGAGAGGGGAGGGGAGAAGCAGGCTCCCTGCTGAGCAGAGAGCCCGATGCAGGGCTCGATCCCAGGACCCTGAGATCATGACCTGAGCCGAAGGCAGAGGCTTTAACCCCCTGAGCCACCCAGGCGCCCCTGTAAGTACGTATTTAATAGGCTTCACGCCCAGTGTGGGTCTTGAACTCACCAACCTGTGATCAAGACCTGAGCTGAGATCAAGAGTTGGACGCTTAACCGACTGAGCTACCCGAGTGCTTCCACAATCCTTTTCCAAACTGGACTATATCACTTACCTAGTACACACAATTTCACTTTGACAAGGTTAACATATAAATAATGCTGGAAGCAGATTATTTTCCTATGAAAAACTGTTTTAAGCTGGTCATTATGATATGATAAATTTTGTCAATATTTAGTCATGTCATAATTAGATAATTCTTTTTATTCAGATATGCACAATTATAAATATTTTGCTTTACTTCTTTTAGATAGAAACTACTAGAAAAGATAAATGTTCCTTTCTTTAGGTCATTCTTCATATTCATTGCAGAGTGGCTCAAGAGTTAGCTTATAAACCTTGTTACGAGTACTGAAACATCATGAATTTCAAGACAAGAGAGGTTAGTAATGAACTGCCCACAGCCCTGCCAGGTGCCATCTCCCTGGGAAGGGCCTAAGGGAGGACCTGGGCTCTGGAGGGATCACATGTGCTTGCCTTCTGGTCTGCTATATGACAACTCATTCTTGCCCTCTTTTTAATCTCTAGTCCTTTATTTCCACCTACATCTCATATATAATCTCTGATACTGGAAATACATTTGACAGCTGAAACTATCAAAGGCATTTTTGCTAACCTATCATTTATTATGAAATATGATGTGTAGTTTTTAAAAACAATGCCAGTACACAGCAGTGACAGATACAACACTAGCAATATGGTGAATATTCAAAATCATGAATTATGAATCCTCAAATTATGAGGTTCTTCAGTATTATTTCTGCCACAGGATTTGTCTTCAGGAAAATCCTTACTTTTCTTGCTTTCTTGCTTTCTTGCTTTCTCTCTCTCTCTCTTTCTCTCTCTCTCTCTCTCTTTCTCTTTCTTCTTTCTTTCTTTCTTTCTCTCTCTTTCTTTCTTTCTTTCTCTCTTTCTCTCTCTCTTTCTTTTTTCTCTCTTTCTCTTTCTTTCTCTCTTTCTCTCTCTTTCTCTCATCTCTCTCTCTCTTTCTTTCTCTCTTCTCTCTTTCTCTCTCTCTTTCTTTCTTTTCTCTCTTTCTCTTTCTTTCTCTCTTTCTCTCTCTCTCTTATCTCTCTCTTTCTTTCTCTCTTTCTCTCATCTCTCTCTCTCTTTCTTTCTCTCTTTCTTTCTTTCTTTCCTTTCTCTCTTTCTCTCTCTCTTTCTTTCTTTCTTTCCTTTCTCTCTTTCTCTCTCTCTTTCTTTCTTTCTTTCCTCTCTCTCTCTCTTTCTTTCTTTCTTTCTTTCCTTTCTCTCTTTCAAGATTGTGCACGTGTGCAGGGACTGGGGGGCAGAGAGAAAGAGAGAGAGAGAATCTTAAGCAGGCTCCACACCCAGCACGAAGCCCAGCGAGGGGCTTGATCTCATGGCCCTGGGATCATGACCCAAGCTGAAATCAAGAATCGGTGGACACTTAACCAACTGAGCCACCCAGGTGCCCCAGGAAAATCCCTTTTCATATGAATAGTAATGGTAAATAATACAAGCCAGTACTGCCTTTTTCTTTATTAATGAATTAGCAAATGAATTCATTTAAACTTTTATTAAGTACCTACTTTGTAAAATTTCCTTAGTAAAACTAACACTGCCACTGAATTGTAGAACAGCAAAAGAAATTAGAGTGCATATAATTAGAATAGTACTTATGTTGCAAATATTATCTGTTACATAGGAAAGCAGTTAAATAGACAGTTGTCATGACTTCTGTAAGCTATTTACCTTGGTGAGGAACACTGGAGAGTGCCATCTTTAATCTCGTCCCATGGTAAGTCATGCCCTTGTAAAGGTAAAGGAGCTATTTTTTCTTTGATATCATATGTCATACAATTAGATGCCTGGGGATGTAATGAGAAGAATGAATCTTTATTTTGCTTCAGAAATACATTATGAAAGTAGAAATAAAGCAAAATAGCAAATTTCAAAAAAGTCAAGGAGCTATCCCATAGGTAAAAGTGACTGATATACTATGACCAAGGCTGTTTTAAAATACATTTTCGGGGCGCCTGCCTATCTCTTTGCCTACTTATGATCTGTCAAATAAAAAGAAAAAAAAATTTTCTACCCAATCAAGGAATTCCCACCCCCCCCCCTTTTTTAAGATTTTAGTTATTTATTTGAGGGGGAGGGTTGCAGAAAGAGCCAGGGCAGGGGAAGCACAGGGAGCTTGATCCCAGGACCTTGAGATCATGACCTGAGCCACAGGCAGATGTGTAACTGATTGAGCCACCCTGGCACCACTCAAGGACTTCTTTCTTAAATTTATTTAAAGCAAGGTAAAAACAGCTTATTTCTTATATTTTAACAAGGGATATTTTAAATCCATTAAGGAATTACCATAAATAAACTACACAAAGAGAAAATGAAGCAAATTTGCAAGTTTTAAGTAACCCCTAAAAAATGTACAAAATATACCATTATAACAGAAAATCAAATAGCCCATTTGTTTCAAATGCCAATATATCAAATATAGAGAAGCAGTGGTAGCTCTGACAGTACAGTCAATAATATTAACAAACAAAAATAATGGCAGCTTACCTTTATGGAATCCTTACTATGTGCTACTTACTGTCCCAAGCATCTACGTACATTATTAGATTAATCTTCACAATGCCAAATTATGTACAGTACTATTAAAATCTGGTCTATTGCAGATTAATACTTACTAATTTCCCCAAGTAGATTGCTGGTGGTACAGATTATGGAGCAAAGGATGCATCACTTTCTTACAGGGTTATGGATAAGCATTTGGAGCACAATGTCATGAAAATGGGATTTCTGCTTTAATTTATTTAGTTATCTACAGGGCTAACTGTCTTCCTAAATCTCAAGCTAGTCACAGCCATCATTTACAGAGCCCTTCTAAGGCTAGGCACTTTAGCTATATCATTTATACTTCCCAGTGATCCTACACGTTAAGTAGTTTTTCTAGATGTAGACATTTAGCTCTCAGAGGGTAAGTGATTTGTCCTTGGGCTTTAAATGGCAGGGCCCCATGTCAAACAGGTATTTATGACCGAGATGGAAACCGACAATTCTCTACCCATATCCAGAAGAGAAGAAAGAAGTTCAGTATGATTATATTTTATTCTTTTATTCCCGAAATCTGTTTGACATTTTATTTTAGTCAATACTTCTTTTTAAAAGATTATTTATTCATGAGAGAAAGAGGGAGGGAGAGTGTGCACGTTACGTTAAGTTGGGGGAGAGGCAGAGGGAGAGGCAGAAGCAGATTCCCCAGTGACCAGAAAGCCTGACTGTGGGGCTTGATCCCAGGACCCTGATATCATGACCTGAGCTGAAGTCTCATGCTTAACTGAATGAGCCACCCAGGTGTCCCTGTGTTTGGCATTTTAATACACAAACTGTTTTTATAGGGAATAAATTTAAATTAGGACACAAGTGTATGATTAATACCCCCAAAATAAAAATAATCAGTTTATGAGAAGATTGACTTAAAGCTGTAATATTTTAAAAGAAATGACCAAGCACTCAAAACATAAATGCTATTTAAAAAAGCCTTATGGTCTAGGAAAAATGTAAAAGCAAATATAAGAGAATGATATTCATCTATTCTTATATAATGTATAATTTCCAATAATCAGTGGCAGTTAAAAAAAGTACTGGCATAGAAACTAAAATAACTTCTGTATTGCTTTTCTGACTCCTTCAGTGATCCAAGTCTACATCTCTGAAAGCAACATTTAAGGTATTTTATTCATTTATTCATCTAGCCAGCCAGCCAACCACCCATCTAGAAAAAGTGCTAACAACAAATGATTTCCCAGACTTAGCAGGATCCATCTGGCCATTCAAAGAGAGCTACGGCCATGTATAAATAGTTAGTCCTTCTCTATACTGGTTACATCATCTACAAGAAGTGTCACCAAGAGATTACTCAAGTCCAAACAGCTACACGTATTTTATTAATGAACTACAGAAATGATCCCTGAAAGTATAGTCTTTACACGTATTTTGTTAAGTTAAAGCAGCTATAATTCCAATGTGGCACACAATGAGATCTCATTTTTATTACCTGCTCTGTGTTCTCTTCTGAATCCGTGAAGTTCTTGGTGTCAACTGTCTCAAAATCCGATTTAAAGCTGTAATATTTTAAAAGAAGTAACTGTCAAGCTTCGAAGTACAAATACCCTGATAACAAGTTTACTGTCTTAAAAAACCTCTCAGATATGAGATGAAGCCCATCTATTCTTATAAAATGTGTAATTTCTAATTATATAATCAGGACATAGATATGGTTTGGATTACACAGCTTATTTTTCCTCTTTTTTTGAATAGCAGCTAGATTTCAGCTGGATAGAACGGGAATAGGGAAATGGGATCTATTATCCTCAAAAGCTGTCAGACGTACAACCAAAAAAGGATATGATATGCTTGCTTTCCTCATTTCTCCCCATTCCTTAATTCTTGGGGTTAAATGAACACAGACTCATCTGATATTATCGTACCTCTTCTCTACACCCAGAGAAAAGAATACTAGTCTTAAATTGTTTTTTGCTTTCTAAAAATAGCTAAAACCTAGGACCAGGTAAATAGTTGTTTATATAACTCCAGGAATAAAAATCACAAATCATTTATCAATACTTTGTAAGATTTGTTTGTTTCTTCAATCATTTGGCAGACTTTTACTGAATATTCATTATGTGCCAGGCGCTATCAAATATGAAAACATTATTGAAGCAAATTATACTTAATTTCCAGAAATTATCCCACTTGGCTAAATTATTCCTGGGGAATTGTTGCTATATAAGAATGGGGTTGAGGGACGCCTGGGTGGCTCAGTTGGTTAAGCGGCTGCCTTCGGCTCAGGTCATGATCCCAGCGTCCTGGGATCGAGTCCCACATCGGGCTCCTTGCTCGGCAGGGAGCCTGCTTCTCTCTCTGCCTCTGCCTGCCTCTCTGTCTCCCTGTGCTCGCTCGCTCTCTCTCTCTAACTAATAAATAAATAAAATCTTAAAAAAATTTTTTAAAAAAAAGAATGGGGTTGAATATTTGCAGGAAAGGAGCTCAGGGAGAGTCAGAGAAAGTGTTTTTTTCCTTGATAGCTCATTGTTTTGCCATTTTTAACATGAATT
Source organism: Taxidea taxus jeffersonii (assembly GCA_003697995.1). Classification (NCBI taxonomy): domain Eukaryota; kingdom Metazoa; phylum Chordata; class Mammalia; order Carnivora; family Mustelidae; genus Taxidea; species Taxidea taxus. The sequence goes on from ML101699.1 coordinate 128,271, forward strand.
TATAGACATAATTACACAAATGCTGTTTGATGACTTATTTTGAGAATTCTCTGAAGGTGTATTTAAAAGCCTACACCATGTTTGAACAATAAATTAAAATATGTAACATTCCTGTTTATAAGGAGCTTGACAGGTTTTATAGCTACTTTTCAACAATTACTTAGGTAGTTCTAGTGATACAAGAAAAAGGGAAAGTCCCATTAATCTCATCTTTCAAAAGGGCACTACCAGACCTTAAGCCTGATGCATTAGATACATGATAAAAAACAAAGATTATTATTATTTAATTCTACAACACCCTGAAGGACTTACTAATGGCTGTGAATGTGCCATACCTGCTTAACTCAGTCTGAGTTTCAGCTTCTATCCGCTGATCTGTAAAATCTTTTTTTCTTTTGGCAGGCGTATAGTATCGATAATGTGACAGGAAAGACTTTGCTTCTGTTTTTAAAGTGCGTGGAGTGAATGGCAAATGTCTGTTGGAAAAGAGTTCAGAATGTTTATCCAAAAGGTCCCCACTGGGTGCTTTTGAAATAACTAACTGAAACCGATGGGTATTTGGGAATGTGCTCTTGGGCCCTCTGCCGTATGAAGTTCCGGAGCACGCTTTCCTGGGCCGAGAGGCAGTGTAATCCATGTTGAACACAGAGGAACTAGAGTTCTTCTCAGTACCATTTGTGAAGACTTTATCAGATTTAGGTAGAAGATTTAGGTGTAGTCTCTCTGAAGAAGTTACTGGTGACTTTGTAAAGGATGGAAATCCATTCACCTCTCCGATTAACATATCTTCATCTTCTGGTTCTCCTGAGGGCTGAGAACATTTGGTTTGATGGTCATCAATTATGTTTAAAAATTTACATAATTGGGGATCTCCACATTATACACCAAAAAGAGCTGCCTTTGTGGGTTTGGAGATTATATATTCCTGAAGATGCTGGCATTGTATATGAAGTTCTATTCAAGGTTTTGAATTATTAGTATAAAAAATAAAAAAATTAGTATAAAAATATAGTAAAAATATTAGTATAAAAATATAAAAAATTCTAAATATAAGTAATAGCCATCATTTTTCTTTTTTTAAAAGATTTATTTGACAGAGTGAGTAAGAGAGACAGAGAGAGGGAGAGAACACGAGTGGGGGGTAGGGGCAAAGGGAAAGAGAGAAGCAGACTCCCTGCTGAGCAGGGAGCCCAACATGGGGATCAAGATCTGAGCTGAAGCCAGACACTTAACCGACTGAGCCACCCAAGTGCCCCAGCAATCATTTTTCTTTCTGAAATTAAAAAAAAATTACTAACATCTACCTATATTTGTGGTCTTGAACTTGTATATTGAGATCTACAGGTAGATCTCAGTTTTATCTGACAATTTCCAAACCACTCATGAATACCAATCCCCTTCTCAACCACTCTCTTGGTGGCAACATCCTTCCCTTCCCATCATGTCTTTATGGAAATCTCCAGTGTCAGCAGTTCCTCAGACTTCAAGGCTCTGAAGAAATGAAAAGGAACTTCTCAACTTCTCATGAGAGGGAAAGCTGAAAGGAATTTGAACTTTGGGACTGCTCTATTTCTTTCTGGTTTAATTTTGGAAGAACCATTTCTATAGGTTATCTACAAAGTCTTCTTTTTTTTAACAATTTTTTTTAAGGATTTTATTTATTTGAGACACATACAGAGAGAGAGAGAGAGAGAGAGCGAGCATGAGCAGGGGGGAAAGGCAGAAGGAGAGGGAGAAGCAGACTCCCCGCTGAGACAGGAGCCTGATGTGGGGCTCAATCCCAGGATGCTGGGATCATGACTTGAGCTGAAGGTAAACGCTTAGCCATCTGAGCCACCCAGGTGCCCCAACACAAAGTCTTAAAACTTAGTTAATATTTTGTTCTTTTACAGATTAGATGCCCAAGATGCCATGTCTATGATTCCAGAATTTATGGACACCTGTGTATCCTTTGTAGAACTGTGAGGCACTTTATTAGGTAGAGGAGAAGTTACATGGAAGGTATAGATTCTGAGGGGACAATGGCTAGTAGTTAGCTGTTACTTCTGCCCTTCAAGCTCACGGGGAGAGGAAGAGAGGAAGATAGACAAGCTGAATAAGAGAATAGCTGAGTGCTTCCTGTGTGCAAGGTACTATTCTTGCCATTGAGCAGGACAAAAGAGGACAATTAAGAACTTCTATCAGTGCTACTCATAAGTTACTATGCTGACTATCTATAAGGTACAGTTCTAAGTAATTTACAGGCACAACTCATTTAATCCTCCCATCAACTTTTGGGTGGTGATACAAATACTACTTTTATTTCAGAGATGAAGAAACTCAGGTGGTGCAGGGTCTCATAGATTTAGACCCAGGCTGAGCCTATGCTCTATACCACTGTAGCACATTGTCTATTAAAAATATCATCTGAAAATGACATATTTTAGATTTTTTTTAAAGTAAATTCTACCCACAATGTGGGGGCTGAACTCAACCCCAAGATCAAGAGTCATATGCTTTACTGATTGAGCCAGCCAGGTGTGTCCCTGTATTTTAGACTTTTTACACCACGAGGAATTTGAAACCGATTTTAACTCTTTTCCTGATGGTGAATCTGTCAGCTACCTACATACTGATTTATCTAAGTAAGAAAACTGCAGATGACTGAATAGTTTAACTGAAGCCTAAAACTGGTCAAGTCAGCTACCATTTCCTTTCCAAGTACTTTCTTTTTTTTTCTTTTTTTAAAAAGATTTTATTTATTTATTTGACAGACAGAGATCACAAGTAGGCAGAGAGGCAGGTGGCAGAGGGAGGGGGGTGGGGGGAAGCAGGCTCCTCGCTGAGCAGAGAGCCCGATATGGGGCTCGATCCCAGGACCCTGGGATCATGACCCGAGCCGAAGGCAGAGGCTTAACCCACTGAGCCACCCAGGTGCCCCTGATCTCAAATACAAGGCAAAATTAGTCAAGGCAAGGAAATATTTTGGCATTAAACTCTGGATCACTAGGGAACTTTTTTAATGATTTCAATATATTAGTTTTAAAAAGTGTTCCCAGGGGCACCTGGGTGGCTCAGTGGGTTAAGCCTCTGCCTTCGGCTCAGGTCATGATCTCAAGGTCCTGGGATCGAGCCCCGCATTGGGCTCTCTGCTCAGTGAGGAGCCTGATTCCTCCTCTCTCTGCCTACTTGTGATCTCTGTCAAATAAATAAAATCTTTAAAAAGAAAAAAGTGCTCCCAAACAAGACTCATAGCTTATATACCACAAGAGTTTGGCTCCCAGGGGAAAGTTTCTAAGTAGGATCTGAAAAATCCTACTTTAAAAAATAATCATAG